>JAIUJM010000028.1:0-26096 GCA_026262225.1 Inosperma sp. D86
TATCAGATCTTGACACATCATGATCAAACTTTTGAAGGTTAGAACGACGATCAATTCAACTCCCTCACAAATGGATGGGTAAAGCTGCATCTACTATATACTCTACTCTACACTAGCCCTATTCAACACGGCTGTCAGAGACAGAGAGAGAGCAAGGCCTCTTAGTGCCCCCCCCATCTTTTTGCCAAGAACGACGATTATTATGGACCAAATTACGTCGGCCATTATTGGATCCACCATTGGTGCGATCGTCCTCATTATTGCACTACTCGCCCTTTTATTCTTCTCGGTTCGTCGGAGGAAGCGGCGGTCAGATGTAGAGATGATTTCTCCTTGTCAGTGTGTCTTTTTCTTCCCTTTTTATCTGCAAGGGTGTGATACTTATTTCCATCACTACAGTTCCAGTAGACGAACAACGACGAAACGCCAGCCTATCAATAAGTCAACGAACTATATTCCATCCAGGACACGGTCATTCAGATAGCAAGGTTAAAAACAAGTATCTTATTTGATTTAGCTCTCTCAAAGTCCAGAAAAAATGCAGGTGACCAATAATAGTGACGTCGTCAATGGTTTACTACTACTACAAGACCCATTGATCATTGGTGGTAGTAGTAGTACTAGCGACAACAACAACAACAACAACAACAACAACGTCGTCGTCGGTCTGGCTCCTCTCCCAGATTCGCATCCTCCACGTATCGACCCTCGCCCTTACCGTTCGTCGTCATCAGAACTCGAATACGAACCAACGATATCTTCTCAACCACCGGATTATTCTGACCCTAGACCGCCCTCTTATGTTTTGCCTCCTAACCCTACTTTTCAACCGATCGTTGGGCCCTCTAAACTAAGGGCTGAAACCACTTATAGGTACATCAGTAACTGAAAAAAAACAAACGAAAGGTTTATGGAGGTTGTGTACGGATTTATTTTTTTTACTCAGTTTTATAGATATCGAAGATGTTTGATATTGTGACAATGGAAAAGAGAACATGGCATTGGTTTACGAATACAACATGGAAATTAGTGAGAGGAGTCAAATTCTGCTTATACGACTACCATTCATAATTTTGAGGGATACTTTCGCATCCATCTTGAAGGGGCCCTGGGTGAGTCTGAAACTGAAGTTCATATAGCTTTCGTCACGGATATGAACGGCTAATCAAAGACTAATGTCGATCTCCGACACTGGGGGAAACCGTCAGTATAAACGCGAGTCCAGAACGTAGAAAACTTGCATGCAAGATTGCAAACTACACATCTCGCGGAATAACCCTGTCAAGTCCACACCATTGGCATAATCTTGAGCGATACTTGTCCACTGCCTCGAACAAGGCCAAAGGAGGGTCTGAGACTTTCAACGTCAGCGTTATCACGTCCCAAGTTGAATTCTGTCAAAATATATACATTGATCTCCCAAATTCGTACCATCACTTGAAGGTCGAGGTCGGAGAGATCACTTTCGGTATTGTCGACCATACGTTTTCCAATGACTTTACCGCCCAACTGAGGGAACACAAACGAGGGAGGAACAATCCTGGCAAGTCACCTTTGGCCAACTCTCCTGGTTCGAAACAAGCGATCTTTATGAAGATTTGCAAAAATTCGTCGGAGTCATCGAGTAATGGGGCGTGCGGAATGAAGAATAGAGAGCAGATCTTCTGGCAATATTTCGAGAGCGAGCTTTTTCAAGGAGTATCCGACACGCTCCATGAAGTTCTGGAGAACGCGAGGATCATCATGTAGGGGGAAACAGGAGAGTCCTTCAAGGGCCGGGCCCGGGCATGTCATGATTTTGAGGAATTTGCAACAACATGGATAGGTTAACTCGAGAGGCTGCGTAATCGTCGTCAAATTCTTCTTTCAAACCCCTCCAATCTGAAATATTTCAATCGTGGCGCGATCTTGAGGACCACCCGGACTTCTTTTCCATTGCTGCAACCCTCGTTACACGGTCCCATTGAATGCCAATTTCGTTTGGGTGAATGCCACGGAGTGACACCTGCGCTGGGCTTAGTGTCCAACCGTCGAGTCCAAAGAACCCGTTTCAATGTCAAAGACTCTGATGGAAAGTCCCTTCAAAATGCAGCTGGTAGGAAATTTTGAAGCTTGCAGAAGATTAAAACGCGAAAGTTGGGAGGCCAACAAGATGAGATTTAGTACCATTATACGGTTCATATTGAGGAGGACGGTATTCATTATTCGGTCAATTGACTTCGTGTTCTTCACCATCATCCTCGTCGTCACGACAAATCACGGAGACGTAGAGTGGAAGCTGGCCCGGACCGACCAAGCCATTCGCCCAAGACTTTGCTGTGTGCCTCTGGTGTGGCAAGCGAGGTGTACAATCCAAAGAAGGTTCCGGGGCGTGGACCAAAATTACCCGACGCCAATATTGGCAGACTGAACCCAAAGAAAATGTGTCGATTGGTCTTATTGGATCATCGAAGACATCCAGCGAAGCAAGGCAAGGAAGGCAAAGGGAAAAGATAGCACTCGTGATTTCGACCGGGAGGGACCTGGATGGGATCATAAAGTCCGTTGACTTGTTCCAAGTAAGCCCTCATCTCCTCCAAAGCGTGGTTCAAGTTGCACCTCATCTCAACAATTCTCCTTGTTCATTTTTGTCCAACTTCTGGCATATGCCACAACCTGAGCTTGGCTGCTCCCCGACTTCGTGGAGGTGTGAGCATTGGTTTCGATAGGGCAATCTGAACATCGTGTTTGTTAATCTATTGGAATTTCTGTAGAGACTGGCTAGCACCTCCTGATTCATGACGAGACGATTAAGCGATAGGAATTCGAGAGAAAAGAGCAGAGGGACGTGGCACAACGACTCCCTTTGAATTCAATAAACTGTTGTGCAAATGATCCGAACCCTTTGATCCATGATCCATGAACTAACTAATCAAAGGTCATGATATATTACAAGGTTGCTTGTTGGATATATAAATTATAAGTATACAGCCTGAACTAGGCCGGCGCTCCCTGTGAGAATCGGAAGTTCTAAGGGAGCATATTTCTGCCACGGTTAGTAGCATGATCTGCCCACTTCTGCTGCCAAATTGAATATAAACGAGTTAGTTATCAAGTAGAATCCCCAGATTCTCATCATCCTGAGCGCTGAGCGCTCATCTACAAATGGCGAAATCAACAGATATAAACAGACACGGACGATGCATTCAACTGTTACTCAATGGCCAATCCTACCTCAGACATGAAATACGTTCATGGTGTTCGTCATCCACTGTCTCTGAAGATGGGCAGAATTCAGATACATAGATTAAAGCTGGTGCGATATTTTGTCTAGACTCCGAAAAAGGGTTATTTCAAGTTGTGTGTCACATGGATGTTCAATACATTCTTATCACTCTGCTGGATTAAAAGGAAAACGAGGCAAGGTGCGTTCTGCAAAGTGCCATCAGTATGATAGTGCCACTTGCTCTTCTTAGCGCGTTTTTCTTCGAATATGCAATGGTTTATGGGCAGTATGCCTCCAGATTCCCTGAACCCATCCCATTATTTCACAAAACTCCTTACTTCAATGTTTGGCTACCAGCAAATGATAGCATGTATAACCAAGGATACGAATCTGTTATTATGCCTAATGCTTTTGTAAGCTTACTTGTTTACCCCTCAGCATTGTTTCAGCAGTGACGGATTTCTATAGGTCGTTGATTGGGCAATTGCTGTTCGCGTCGATGGCACAGCATATCTACTGCAAGGTAGTGTACCAAAATTTGCCCTTGCGAAAACAGTTGGAGCATACATCACATCGACTCAAACTCTTTTAACCATGGACGCGGGTCCTTTGAGAGTGAATATAACATATCTCACCCCGATTGAGGTGCGCTAGCTCTTTACTGATGCCTTGGCCGATAAGATTCCTGAATAAATGGTGCAAGCTGGATGACTGGATACTTCATTCCTTGCCATTCGTTTATGTTGCTGTCGACATCTGGTCAACAGATGGTAAACCCCATTCTATCCAACTCTATTCTGGTGTTGGCGGACGTGAGCCTTAAATACACCTATGTACCTCTTTTATTTATTAACTGTAGTCTGTTGCCATGCGCAGAGTTCCTATCCTCGAACACACACAACAAAATGACATGGAATACCACAGTAACGTCCAAATCAATATATCACCAAGCACAACAGAGTATATTTCAAACACTTACTGAGGCCAATGACATGTCAGAGGATGGTACACAGTACTTTGCTGTAGGCACAGTGGGTTTTTATCCAGATTATTTACTGATTTTACTTGAAACCCTTTGTATTACAAGATATCAGGAGCCTCTGTAACATGGCAAGTCTCGAGTGACTATTTATCACACAACAACTTTACGATTGGAAAACTGACAAATACGTCTGAGACAAACTTCCGTTCTATCGATAATAATTGGCCTTTCATGGCCTTCGCCCTTGACTTTGGAAGTACGTCCCAAATTTCAAGTCCAGCTATTTTTGCATTAGGTTTGGTCAGAGATCCAGTCATGAGATATGTGAAGGATGGTACACAAACCCGGAGCTCATTGTGGTGGATAAGATGGAGTGATGTTGGGCAAGCAGTATGTTTTACTTTCATATTGGTGTCTTTCTTTTCCAATAACTCAAGCTGTGAATAAAGATAGACACCTTTCTCACAAATTTCCCTTCTGCCCTTTCTCATGCCATTGCCCTGGACAACAAGATCGTGTCTGATGCATCTGTCATTTCCTCCAAAATCAATTTACCATCTGCAGTCACAGTAAATTTAACAGACCTGATGATTCTAAGTCTCCGACAGACAATTGGCTCACTTGAATTCACAACACTGAGGTCATTCAATGGAGAATTAGCTGACAACTGGAGGGTCTTTATGAAAGATTTGGGAAACACAAGGTATCATTTCCTACACTGTTACATTATTATCCAGCAGTTTATTTACCCTCCATTCAATGATTCTTGAACAGACGTGTAAACCCTGTGGATATTCTCTATGCATCATTTCCTGCTTTCCTCTATCTTGATCCTTCTCTAGCAGGCAAATTGCTTGAGCCACTATTAGAATTTCAGGCACATGATAATACCATTTATGCAGCTCCTGATTTAGGTGGGTGATCTTATAAGTATAAGTGATAACTTGATATACTGTATGTTGATTAGGAGTCAATTGGCCTCTTGTTATTGGAAACAACTTGGATCAGTATTATTTTGGAGTTGAAAGTGTGTCTCCATATATTGTCTCTGCTTAATTTCTGCCATATAACACTTCCTGACTTCCAAACAGACTGTGGCTCTATGCTAGTTATGGTTCTTGCTCATGCCCAGAAGTCAGGTGATGGAAAACTCATAGCCACATACTATGATGTCTTACAAAAATGGGCGGATTTCCTGGTGACAAATTCTCTACAGCATAATGAATAGTATGTCATTGTAGTCAAAGTTTAGAGCTGAAGCATATCTTTTTTTGTAGCACTACCTCTGTGGATACAGGAGCTGGTGTAATATCAAATCTGGCATTGAAAGGAATTATGGGAATCTATGCAATGGCCCAGATCAACAGAGCACTGAATTATAATCCTAATGTGACAGCATATTATCTGGTAAGATATTTGATTTGCTTTACTGGGGTTTTTCAACAAGAAATCTACAGAATATAGCAAAAAGTCAAGTACAACAATGGGAAGGCCTGCTACTTTCTACAGATCATATTATGTCTGTATATGGAAATACAACATCATGGGGGTTATTATTTAACCTCTATGCTTCAAGGTTGCTTGGTGCAGATATTATTCCAGAAACAGTGAAGTGAAATGCTTTTGAAGCATGGATTAATACTGATAATGTCTATGTACAGATATATGAAACACAAGCAAAATGGTATAGTAGTCATATTGCACAAGGTTTGTTTTATTTATAATATGCAATTGCAACAATTGTGATTAAATGATATCTCTGCAATCCTACAATAGCACCAAGCTTTGGCCTACCATTGGATAGTAGTCAGCCAAATCTTATTAAAGCATGTATGTTTCCAGTATGTTCCTCTTGGTGAACACTGAACTCAATCACAAACTTGGAATAACAGCTTGGACACTTTTTACTGCAGCAAGTATCTTTAATAGCACAACAAGCAATGCAAGAGATGCTTTAATTAGCATGGTACACTCAAGATCTTTTCCACTGTCTACAGTAGTCCGTAATGATGCAAACCCATCAACTTATTCTGCAGACACTGGAGCATCAAGTTCTGGAATTGCAAACCCAGCAATGGGTGCAGTTTTTGCTTTTCTTGCTTTGAAGTAACTGTTCTTCTACAACAAAATTTGTGTCACTAAAGCCTAATTTGTTTGTTCCTTAGTACACCCAACATGGACATAGTCTTGCCATCTTCTTCAAGCAGTCCTCATTCTTCCCTTCTTGGTGGTGTTCTTGGTGGTGTGGCAGCTCTTATCCTAGTCCTGATCATTGCCTATTTCCTGTTCAAGAAAAGGAAGAAATATCATCAGGATACTGGAGTTACTGACACCATTCCTGATGAAAGTAGGCCACTGGAGACAATCTATGACTTCACTGGTAGGATGGTTGATGATCAAAGACTGCTTGGGAGAAATGCACAGAATGATGGAATGAGTCTGTTTGGTGCACCACCAAATACCATGACAATTCTGAATCCAGATCCTAGGCCTGCAGTGGATGGTTCTTTGGACTTCTGGCCTGAGCAATGAGTATGCCAGTATACCACCATTGTATAGTCCATGAGGGGTCTGGTGAATCTCTAATTGAATTAAATGGTCCCTTCATTGTCAATTGATGGCATGGACAATGTAATACTTAAACCAGAGGCACATGCATGATGTAATTTAACAGATTTGTTCCTCTTCCCAGGCTACCTAAGTTGTCAAGTTCTCATTCAATTTCTGCCCATCTGTAAATGATATTCTTCATCTTGAATAAGGTCAAAGGCCAGTCTGAGATGTTCAGAGTCTGAATCATCACTTTCCAAGGTAAAATCTGAGAAGACTGAACAACAAGCATTGCTTGGCAGTGCTTGCCAACATTCAAGTCACTACTGTATGCCATCTGGTCCACGAAATTATGCAAAAAAATTAACTGACACCACTTCAAGGAGAAATAGGTGACCAAGTACATGAGAGAGAGGCTAGATCTTTGGTATTCATCAAAAATAGGGCAAGAGTAAGTTTTTTCAACGAAGATCCAAATTCAGAGGACTTAGATGGGAAGACGGTTGAATTTGTGAAAGGGAGAAATCTAGGGAGGTAAGATAGAACATGCGATTTCAGTAGAGATGCCCTGGATTGGTTTGTAAACGCGATTGGCTTCTTCCAGAAAAGCCCAAGGCACATGTCGAGTTGCGTTCAAAGTTACGCCTAAGTAATTCAATCAACAATCTTGCCTTTATATTCATGCAGTGTGCGGCAAAACACGACTGTCGAATCTGCTGAATGCTGAACTGGAGTCCTGGCTTTCTCAGACTTGGACAACACGTTGTGTGGGGCATGGTTTCAGAATAGAGACCAGATCTTCTGGCAATATTTTCAAGAGTGAGCTTTTTCAAGGAGTATCTGACACACTCGATGAAATTCTGGAGAACGCCAGGATCATCATGTAGGGGGAAACAGGAGAGTCCTTCAAGGGCCAGGCATTTGCCATTGGCTGCTCCCCAACTTCGTGGAGGTGTGGGCATGGTTTCGAGAAGGCAATCTGAACATCGTGTTTGTTAACCTATTGGAATTTCTGTAGAGACTGGCTAGCACCTCCTGGTTCATGACGAGACGGTTAAGCGATAATAGACAAAGAGTAAGAGGGACGTGGGATAACGACCTATTCAATAAACGGTATGACATTGATCCGAAATCGATCCATCAGGGGATGATCCGCTTTAACCAGATCCCTGGCATCATTTATGTTATACTCGCATGCTCTGTCGAGATTGACCTTATTAGTTTAGCCTTAGTCCCTCATCGATGTAGACGGTTGATATATTGTAACAATTGTAACAAGTGTCAAAGGTCATAATTAAAGTACTAGTATAGTCACAAAATGCCTATAAGTATATGAACCCTGAACTTTTTGGGCTGGATGTAAGCCCGCATCACCTGTTCAAGTTGCGCATGGCAGCACAACAAATCGGAGGAAATACCCATTTAGTATAAGAAAAGGGAATCTGGGACAGAAACTACAAAATAGAACGAGCGATGCAACTTCACAATGGCACTACATACATGAGTCATGGAGTAGCTTGGTCAAATCCTCATTCCAATCGTCCGTAAACTTGAGTGATATTCTTCCATCTTGAATAAGGCCAAAGGCCAGTTTGAGACTTTCAGGATCTGGATTATCGCTTTTCGGATTGAAAATCGAAGAGAAGACTATCTCTATCTCCGACAATGGTCGGCAGACCAGATTTACATCATCACAAGGTGGAGGGATTATCGACGGTATGTCCGACCATTGGAAACCCCATAAATCTGCCATCCAATTGAAGGAACGCAGGTGGGGGAGGAACAAAGTCGCTGAGCTGCCGCTGGCCAATATCTCTCGTTCGAAATAAGCAGTCTTTGTAAAGATTTTCAGAAATTCGTCAGGAATTTTAGAACACTTCAAGCAGAGGTAGGTGACCGAGCGCGTGAGACGAAGAAGAGGGACTAGATCGTTGGTGTCCATAGACAATAGGTCGAGAGTGAGCTTTTTCAACGAGGATTCAAGTTTGGAGCGCTTGACAAAGTCCTGCAGAATGGGAGGTCCGTATCCGATGGGAGAGGAGAGCTCCTCAAGAGTGGGACATTTAATGCGAAGAAGAAAATTGTCAGAGTTAATATTGAGTAAATGGAGCGATTTGAGGTTATACGCAATCCGTGTAGCTTGATCTCCGCCGTAACAATGAACTTCGGGACTTTGTAGCTCGAGATGTTGTAATTGCGGCGCTAACTCGATGATTTCCAGAGCAGTCTCCGTGAGAGTATCCTCTGCTTCAACCCAAGTTACATGCTCCCACTGAACACCAATGTGTCTTGGGCGCATACCGCGGAGTGACACATGCATTGGGCTCAGTGTCCAACTGTGAAGGCTAAAATTGGCAACGGAATCATCAACGGCATCAATGGCGTCGATAGAAAGTTTCTCCAAGATGCTGGTAGCCGTGACAGCACTGGTCACAGTCTTTGAATCTCGCAGCAACTTGAAGTGAGAAATTTGGGACGCCAACAAAGAGAGCTTTAATACTTTTATGCGCATGACATTGAGGAAGAGCAGGTTCATCATTCGGTTGATGAAGGACCAAGCCGCTATACCAGACGCTGGGCTGGCTTTGGCTCTTTCATTATAATCGGGGATATAGATCATGGAGATGTAGAGCGGAAGTTGACCGGAACGGCCGAGCCATTCAGCTAGGATTTCACTGTGGACCTTGGTTGTACGAAGTGAGACATGGAACCAGAAAACATTCCACAACTGAGGAGTTGAGCAAACAACCTGACGCCAATATCTGCAGACTGAACCCAAACAGAACTGTACGGGAGCGTCGAATGGATGATCTTGTGAAAGGGAGAAATCCGACAAATCCAAGGGAGCTAGGCAAAAAGAAAAGATAGAGCTTGCGATTTCGGCAGGGATGCGTTGGATTGGATCATAAACATGATTGACTTCTTCCAGGAAAGCCCTCCTCTGTTCCAAGGCGCATGTGAAGTCGCGTTCAAAGTTACGCCTAATCTCAACAATCCTCCCATTACATTCGTCCAGCGTTCGGCAGATACTACAACTTAAGTCTTGGCCTTCTCTGACTTGGATATCGCGGTGTGCGCATGGTTTCGAGAAAGTTATTTGGACATTGTTGTAAATTTGTAGCTGTCAGTTCCAAGCTGAGTAGCTTGAAGTTGTAGAGCTTTATTAGACTTACTGGCTGCATGAGCAAGAGTGTGTCACGCTGATTGTCACTGATGGATGTGAAAAAGAAAACTGACTCGGTCCAAACCTTTTAGACTTGACCATCACCGTTGAGGTACAGTAACAAGGTACTTACACTCGCTCATTTACATATTCACGAATCGCTAAAACGGCCTGTCAACAGTACAAAGTTATGGCGGCAGAGGAGTTCGAAGAGGACCAAGATCAAGATTCTCTCTTTGGTTCTCCTCCCCCTTCGCCGCGACTTTCAGGTAGGACCGGGTCACCTGCCCTCGCACTCCCCAGCGCTACAAGCACGCAAGTAGCAAGTATAAATGCCCATTTATTAGCGAATGGGAACCAGAAGCAAGGAGAGACAGCAGAGAAACAAAAAAACGTGGGGACCATTGCACTTCCTGGTTCCCAGATTGATTCTGAACTTCCAATCCATCCATTAGCCTTGTCGTTGAGCCATGGTGTGGTTCAACGGCCTCCGGCCTTGTTGATTCAGAAGAAACCTCAACAACAATTGGGGGATGTACAGGCCAAATTGGGCGTCGTCAATCAAACTACGCCTGCGGATGCAACGAACTCAAGTTCCTCCCCCGTTCCAATGTCGCGGAGAGTGGGTAAGACTACCGGTAAGGATAAGACTTCAAAGAAACGACAGCGTCCTTCTGCTACCCCTTCACAGTCCAGTTCCCGGTCAGGCAGTAGCCATCCAGAAATTTCTACTACAGTTCCTCCGCCCTTGGAATTTTCCCTTCCAGATCCGACTGGCCCACCACCAACCCACTTTTTGCGTAACCAAGAAAACTTGCTTGGAAAGGCAGGTCGGGTAGCTGGTGTGAAGCCCACTACACTGGCTCACATGAGAGGGTCGACCCCTGCGAATCCGATATACATCGATGACGATGATGACAATAACCGGGACAAGAAAAAATCAAAATCACAATACCCTCCTCTGTCGAATGAGGAAATCGTGTCGGTCTTGATTGCACAGAAAGACATCTTTCCGGTGCTCGAGAGTTTGCTACACCTTCTTGCGAAGGGTGCCGGAGGTGGGCAAAAGGCCGTAGTAGGACCGAGGTTTACGGGCTTTGAATCCAGATTGTCGTTCGCGTCGAATACCTCTATCTCTCCGCCGCCGCCGCCTCTCAAAAAGCGCAAGCTAACACATGTTCCTGCTGGTGCGGCTGACTGGGACGTCCCTTTTCCTTTCGAAGAGGGCGAAGGTCCGGAATATTATAAGGAGACATGGGAGAAGGAAAGAGGACGGCACCTTGTGAACGAGCTTGTTAAGATGATAAAAGGCGCCGTTGGGAAGGTTTTGGCGAGGAAGGGTGTCTCTGTTGCTGTTGAGAAGGGAATTGGAAAACTGAAGGGTGCTTCTAAAGTTGAGGTTAGGGACACGATGCTGAAAGGACATTATCGTCCTGAGACGGCAAAGTATGGGCAAATTAAGGCCGAAGATATCACGGGAAACCATCATGCCTCAATAACGTCGCCTCCTGTGCCATCGGCAACTGCACCGTCTACACACACACTTGTTGAATTGCAGACACCACCTACCCCAGCCCATATTCAACCCACTTATTCACTAGACCAGCTCCTGACTCCAATCATAGACGTTGACCTGCCTTCGTCAATCGCCACACCCTCATCCTCAACCTTTGCTTCGGGATCGAATTTCTTCCCAGCGGAACTGGCCACTTCAATACCACCCCTTCAGACTCATGTTCTGACTGAATCTCAATACCCTCCAGCCGCAAATCCATCGTTACCAGACGACCAGACGATGTTTGATACATGGATGAACTTTTTAGAGGCTTTCCCTATTACCTTTGACTTTGACAGTGGTGCTTCAAGGGCATCGGAGCCAAGTTCGACATCAGTTTTATCCGATGGAACTAGTACTCCCACTACGATGACGGCAACGCCCACTCCGACAACTGTAACTCCTACCATGTCCCTTCCCTCGACTCCAACCCCTGCCCTTGAAGCTTCCGATCTTTCTATTGATTTTGATACGTTCTTCAAGAATCTATTGAATGTGCCAGGGGTAGAGTTGCTTGAACCTGAAGGTTCAGGGTCGAGCACATGCAACACCACAAATGTTAGTAGTCAAGATGATTCACGGTCATTCGATTCGTTCGGTTTGGACGTGGGTTCTGATGTGCTGGCGCTGACATCATTGTCCTCAGCGACGACAGCAACAGCAGGCGGAATTGCAGGTATTGGAATAGAAGAGAGTGATCACCTAATCGATCCTGCACTCCTTGCTATTTCTTCTACGATGAATACCAACATAAGCGCGTCCAGTTCGGTTCCTGGAGTGGGTTGGGGTGGATCTGAAATGGTTGGCGGGGATGCAAGCGGAGGGCTGGGAGGATTGAGCGTGGGACAAGGTATGTGTCTGAGTGAGTTCGATATGTTGGAATGGTTTGAGTGTTAATGTTTTCGGGGGTTTAGACGGTCTTCATGGCGGTTCTTTGTCTATTTCGATTCCTATGGATGTAGATGAGGCTTTGGGGAGCTTTGGTTTGGACCTGCCTGATTTAACTAACATGGATGATCGACTGCAGCGGCACAATTCGACGATCGATCTGAAGGGCAAAGGCAAGGAAGTGGCAGTGAATACAAGTATCGATATGACTGCGCCGCTGGTTTCGATTTCCAATCTCACGCCAGGTCAACTTGACAGTTTGACTCAAAATGCGTTGGATTCGTTGCTGGGCATGCAGGCTAAGTTCACCTCTTGTCCAACCCCGACCTCAACATACTTGTCGTTGCACCAATCAGCCCCGTCCAATAATTCTGTACAACCATCCTTGATTGCAGCTGCAGCCGCATCTTCCAGAGAGGCTCGTCATCAACGAAAGGAGGATATCGTAAATAGAGCGAAGGACCGGCGCGAAAAAATCCAGGAAGAATTGAATGTTGTTAAAAGGAGGCTTTGGGAGACGACGATTGAGAAGGCTGGTCTGTTATTGATTGCGAAAGAATTGGGAAATGGTGATGTACAGAAGTGAAGGTGGCAAGACATTAGTATGATACATTCAAGTCTTAAATCACCATGTTGTTAATAAACTAATTCATCCATAGTCTCGGTTACAACACAAGCGCGCTATTCTGAATCACACTCTTGTAAGAGAACTACTTGGCATTCAAACAGCCTCCAATTCATTTCGTGCAAGATCGAGGCCCTAAATACGGCAACACTTTTGCCGTATCCGACCCACCAGAGTTGATTGGAGCTCCAGCAACGGCAAGGGTAGATAACCTCTAGCACATGTATATCACCGATAAGCCCTCCAAATTCCTTCATTTCACGTCGCTGGACGCAGCTGGAAGTCCACTTCTTGCATAGTGGACCTCACATATTGTAAAGAGTTTAGAAAACACGCATTTATCCAACCTTTCGATGGCTGGTCATAAATTTAAAATCTAAATATTTGCGGTCCGAGCTTACCGTAGATCTGACTGAAGAAAACGTTTTGTTTTCCTGTGGCTATTTATCTCAAATCACTTAATTGTAAAATTTTTGCTATGGACTCAAGGTTGCCGGTGAGTGCGATTAATCCCGATTACCACAACACTGGCAAATTATGTAAACTCTTGCATACTGATGTTCAGATCTCCTTCTCGAAACCATGCTCACACCAAGTTCGAAAGAACGCAGGTTCGAGCTGTGGCATCTGCGAGAAGCTGGATGAATTGAATGGAAGGGTTGTTGACTTCAGGGGCACTTTCGAACAAGCCTGGGAGGAGAGGAGAGCTTATCTGGAAAAAATCAACGATCTCTATGATCCAATTCAGCAGCTCCCCGCTGAAATAGCGGGTTCTATCTTTTTCTGTTGCTTACCTCGTCTGCCTTCACTCCATGTCTTCGATGCGGGCGAACCACCACTATCTAATGTGCAATTCCGCTTAGGTTCAGTTTGCAGATATTGGCGTCACAACGTTTGGTCCATACCAGAGATGTGGAACATTCTCTGGTTGAATATCTCATGTCATACAACCAAGTTACACAGTAAGATACTGGTTGATTGGCTTAGTCGTTCCGGCCAGCTTCCGCTCTACATCTCCATGTCCTATCTCGACTACGATCCAGGCAATGAAGAAACCAGAGCTGGCCCACAACCTGGGACAGTTGCTTGGTCCTCCATGACTCGAATAATGAAGACGCTCGTCCTCAATGCCAACCGTATACAAGTATTAGATCTCTCCTTATTGGGCTCGCAGCTTTCGCGTTTCAAGGTATTGGGAAGTCCAGATTCTGCGGTTAACGCTGTCACGGATACCAGCTGCATCTTGAAGAAACTTTCCATCGAAGCCCTGGACTACGAAGAAATTGGATCTTACCCCAGTTTTGGACTTGACCGTTGGACACTATGCCCAACACATGTGTCACTCATCGGCATTCACCCGGTCCGAATTAGCATTCACTGGGAGCACGTAACCTCGGTTGTAGCAACGCATATCATGATAAACGAAGCCTTGGCGATCCTCTACATAGTGCCGCGATTACAGCATCTCAGATTGGCAAGTACTGGAGACGATATATTTGACCACGACGATCAAGGCCCACAGTTTACAAACAGTTCTCTCAAATCTCTCGATTTGACCCAATTCTACTTTGGTGAATTGCTCAATCTCATCAAATGCCCTGCACTCGAAGAGCTTTCCTGTGTCCTTACCTGCGGAAACCTTCTTCCTCTTCAGAACTTCATCAAGCATTCCAAATGCCCTTTGAAAAGGCTTGCCCTTGTACTATCACCTGTGCCTACCGAAGATCTAGTCTCTATTCTTCGTCTCACACCTTCACTCACCCATCTCTCCTTCTGGGGTTGTGAAGTCGCTGACGAATTTTTGGAAGTCTTCGCAGAGACTGCTTATTTTGAACAAGGAAGGTTGGCCCGAACCAGCTTCCTCCCCCTCCTGCGTTCTCTCACTTGGACCGCACATTTGCGGAATTTTCGATGGTCGAAAATACCCTCGATGATCCCTCGACCTTCGAATGATACGAACCTGATCTGTCGACCGTTGTCGGACATCCGGATTCTCTTCTCTTCGAAATTCACAATGGAAAGTGGTAACCCTGACCCTGAAAGCCTCAAACTGGCCTTTGACCTTACTCGAGATGGACGAGTATCACTCAAGATGATGGACGCCAGTGGTGTGAGCTTGGCAGCGTTATTCCGTGAGAAGTATGACAAGTAGTGCCATCATGATATTACATCTCTTTTGAGGT
This sequence comes from Inosperma sp. D86, assembly GCA_026262225.1. Classification (NCBI taxonomy): domain Eukaryota; kingdom Fungi; phylum Basidiomycota; class Agaricomycetes; order Agaricales; family Inocybaceae; genus Inosperma; species Inosperma sp. D86. The sequence continues at coordinate 15,152 of JAIUJM010000028.1, forward strand.
TAGATTCTATGTTTTGTTTGTTACCAACATGATGTTCTCAAGTCCAGTTTCTTTGTCAATTCTCATCCGTTACCAAACGAGCCTTGAAATATCGCCATTGGAATGCCAAAACCTTTCTTGTAAACGTAGGTGCAGTTTTGCACCAAAGATCGATCGAGCTAGAATGAGTCTCAAAATCTGAACCTGATTGTTGTTCAGACTATTTTACATTTAAGAGCCAACCCTCAGTTTCCTCTCAAGAATTTTCTATCACATACATAACTATCACAGATCTGCCAGTGAATTCTTGAAAATTTGGCGATCGCCACAACTCCAAATATCTCAGATAGCTACGAGGTCAACACCATGTTCACACTTCCCAGCTAACGAGGAGCTGTGCTCAAGTATCCGCCAGAAGTCGGACCAACCGAATAAGAGAGTTGTTGAGAGGAGAGGCATCTTGGAACATACCTTGGACCTGGAAGACGTCAATTGCATATACGATCCAATCCAAAGCCTTCCTGTCGAAATTGTGGATTCCATTTTTCCTTCTCCGGTTCCATATCCTACAACGTCCTACGAGATTTTTGGAAACCCTTCATAGAGGCGGCCAAGAGGCCATTCATTTCGAACGCGTTTATATTCGGTGCAATACGAGTCAAGTCTCTTTTCAGCGCATATGAAAGTATTTGCAAAGGCTTGAAATTTTGGTGTCTAGAACATCAGAGAACATGCAAGATCTGATTCTCTAGACTCTCAGCTTGCTCTCAGCCTGTACATACGATCACGTGAATGATTGACGCGACGCGTGCAGTAAACAAGGGCAAACTAAGTCTTTCGAACTTCTACTGCAGCAACCGATTTCAGGTTCTTGGCCAACTCATTCCATGGCACCTCGCAGCGATGCCATTTCTAACGTAGAAAAGGAGAATGAAAAACAGAAATACAGGGCGCGCCTCGTCACCGCCCTAACAGAAGAAGACGATCCACTAGCAGCTTATCATCAATTTGTTCAATGGACAATCAGGAACTACGGAGAGAATAATCCTAGATCTGGGCTTAAAGACCTGTTGAAAGAGGCGACTACGCAGTTTAAGGAAGATCCCCTTTATAAGACAGATCTACGGTATTTGAAGCTATGGGCCCTGTATGCGAGACAGGTAGATAAAGCTGGCGCACTGTCGATCTACGCTTCATTACTCGCAAGCGATATTGGGACATCGTACTCTGCACTATATGAAGACTATGCGAACCTTTTGGAAAGTGAAGGAAAGTAAGTGTCAGACTTGTTGCATTTTGGCATCCTGTTGAACCTGGATTGTAGCCGGGAAGAGGCGGATGCTGTGTATCGGAAAGGAATGAGGAGGGCAGCCAGACCCTTGGAAAGGCTAAAGACGAGATATAGGGAATTCCAAACCCGATGTCCTCCATCATCTTCATCATCGAACACCTCCTCAGGCTCACCAGCACTGTCATCGGCGACAAGTGAATCATCACATTCCAGCAAGACCGGATCAAGAATTGCACATAACTCATCTTCGTCATCGAAGACCCTCGTTTCTTCTTTGCACCAAACTGGAACTTCTACGGCGGCCTCTCGATATGCTGTAATGTTGGCCCCTCCTCCCCCTTCCAAACGGCCAGAAAAGTTACGCTGCAACATGTCACTGTTATTTACAGAGGAAGGCATAGAATACAGTGTACAAGAAGCAAGGGCGCGTTCGATGGGGCTTCTCGGAAAGAAATGGGGACCACCTCCACCGTCTGAATTTAACTGTTCATCGACATTAGCGTCAAGTTCCTCTCCATCCTCTTCAGTTGCCTTGCTAGATTTCGACGATGATAGGCGCAAAACATCACGAACGAAGACTCATTCAAGGAGGAGTTTACTTGCCATAGCCGAGCCTACTGTCACAATAAACACGAAAGAGGCTTTGGCCGACGTGTTTGGAATGTATAATTCCCCTGATAAGACGGTGAAGTTGGCTATTCCTGGAAGTAAACATGCTCCGTTGAAGAAGGTGGAGCCTGTGACGCCTGTTGTAGCCCCAAAGGTTACATTTTTGAAGGAAAATGAAAACTCTCATAATACAAAGACCCCAACACTTGGTTAGTTAATTTTCCGGAATCATGTTTCTTTTCTCACATTCCTCCAGCCTTCAAGCCCTTTATCGATGAAAATGCCCAATTGCACTCCAATCGGACGCCAGGAGTAAAAGTAAGTGATGTTAAAGTACATTGTAAAGGCAGGTTAACTCTTCACTAGTTCACACCTTTCGTAGATCCACAGCAAAATGTTACCCCATTCACGCCGCGCCTTGCCCTTGCGGTCAAGGAGACCGCGCCCTCAACAAATCCTCGATCAGAAAATGCACCTCCTCCCAGCAGCACATTTTGGAAACCAGAGGAGAAGGCTACGGATCCCGTATTCTCGAAAGTTTTCACTCCCGCAAGCAAAACCGTTCCTCTTGCTCCGCTTAGGGATGTTTTCACTGACGACCATGGAAAACCTATCCCGAAGCCGAAAGCAACATTGACACATGAACGGGCTAAGTCCCAACATGACGCTTTATCAACCACTTCCGATGGAGAACCCCGTCCAGCATTTACTTCCTTCAAGGATGAAAATTCTCGCACACCTTTCAAAGTTTTCACCCGCCCTCCAGACCAAAACGCTCAAAATCTTCTCAACCCGTTGACACCGAAGACATCAGGAACTCCGTTTACTCCTTTCGCGGATCCGAAGCCTCCTACTTTCACACCGTTCAAAGATGCTGCACCAACCTTTAAACCTTTCGTCGATAACCAAGCACACCAACAGACACTGCCAGTCACAAATGAATCACAGACTACTCCACCACCAGAGAATCAAGATACAGATAGTCAATTTCAGGAAATACCAGACCATGAATTAGACCAAGACGAGGATGACTACTCCAATTCCTACGAAGATGACGAGTCTCAGAGTGATCAGTATGAGCCGCTAGCGCCCGAACATGCTCCACAAGAACACTATGAGGAGGAGAATTCATACGAAGAAGTACCTTTAGGTGGACGTTTTGGTCAGTTCAATGTATTGACTCCGATAACCGAGCGCACTTTCGAGTTTACTTCAAGTACGAGGGAAGGTGGGACGCCGAGTGAGAAGTATTCTGGACCACTTGCCGCTAATCAGGCTGCTGAAATTGCTGAGCGGTTGGCCGCTGAGTTACGGGAAGGTGATGAATCGCAGTCTGATAATGACGACGATGACGACGGACACGATCACCTGCGATCCCGCCCACGAATCGAGCCGTTGCAACTTAGTGCCGAACATTTCCCTCCTCAAGCGGATCCTGGAGTCGTTGAGATCGAGGAGAAAGCTGGAGCTCTCAGTCTCCTTGACACTCTTACGCTCAGCTCAAAGTTCCGTCCCAGCAATCCTTGTAATCCCTTTGAACCTTCTATACTGTCTACCCTTCTTTCCAGGATTCCAACGGATCCTCACTTCCACGACTTAAGAAGCGAGAGCATTAATATTCTTGCCGATATCGAACAATTTGTCAAGAAAAGTAGGAAGACAAGCTCGGGCAACAATACCGGAGTATTGGATGTCGGTACTTTTCCTTTGACGCTTCATGGGCACAAGTTCCTTGTCATGGAAAAGGTCGGGGAAGGCGGGTTCGGCTCCGTCTTCAAAGCCCGGGACATCGGAATGAAGATGGGTAATGGCGAAGATGAAGATGACGAGGACTTTGAAGACGATGACGAAGACGAGAACGCCTCGATGGTAGCCATCAAAGTTGTCAAGCCCAGAAACATTTGGGAGTATCATGTTCTCCGCAGACTTCACTCGACAATGCCGTCTTCGCTGCGCAAGTCCCTGGTTCTTCCTCATGCACTGTATGCATTCAAGGATGAGAGCTACCTTGTTCTTGACTTATGCCCTCAGGGGATGCTCCTAAATGTGATCAACAACGCATCCTCAGCGGGGGTCTCCCAGGCCGGTGCCTGTTTGGATGAGCTTCTTGTCATGTTTTTCACCATTGAACTGTTACGCTTAGTGGATGCGATGCACTCTGCAGGGTTTATTCACGGCGATCTCAAAATTGACAATTGCCTTCTCCGCCTCGAGGATGTGCCAGGAGGGGCGGCCGCCTGGTCAGGAACTTATCAAGCTACTGGCGAAGGTGGATGGAGTTACAAAGGTCTCAAACTCATCGACTTTGGGAGGACAATTGATACGAGGCTCTTCCCTCCCGGTCAGAAATTCATTGCTGATTGGCCGATGGATGAACGTGACTGCTTTGAAATCCGAGAGAACAGGCCATGGACTTACCAAACCGACTACTTCGGATTGGCTGGCATTATTTATTGCATGCTTTTCGGAAAATACATTCAAGCAAATTCGGTAACGATTAATGCGGATGAATTTGGAGTGCAGCGAAGCAAGATCGCGACGCCTTTCAAGAGATATTGGCAGACAGACCTTTGGACTCGGTTGTTTGACGTCCTACTTAATCCTTGTTTGGTGCATCCGAATGGAGAGCTGCCGATCTGTGACACCCTGACGGGCCTTCGACGAGAGATGGAGCAATGGCTACAATCAAATTGTAATCGAACAAGCAACACATTGAAGGGTCTGCTTAAGAAGGTCGAGTTATCATGTTACAAGGCATAATGCCCGCCTTCCTTGTCACTATCTCATTAATCTACCTTATACATTCGTATTCGAGTCTTTCATGGATGTACATAGCTATACATATTACCTTTATCTTTGTCACACTCACTGGAACTTCGGACTTTTTTGTATCCAACCCAGCATAGGATTTCCTCGGGCTAGCTGCGGCAACGACAACAAGAAATCAACAAGTGCGAAAACTACATGAAAACGAGAGGTAGGAGCAAGGGACTGAGGTAGTTCAGTAGGTGGATACAAATGGGAGGACTGTGGAAGAATGGGAAAGGGCACAAACGAGGAAAGAGCTACTACTGTAAAAATGACCGTCACCAAACCCATGTACAATCACTAAGGGGGTTGGATCAGAAAATACCCCACCAAAGTACCATCAAGACGCTCAATTATGCATGTCCACCCATCGGAACAGGCGGAGCAGGAGCACCGTCGTAGCCATGTGGAGGTGCGCCTGGGCCCATGTTGGGTGGCGGGGGCATCATCATCGGATAAGCGTGTGGCACTGGTTATTGATGTTCAACCAAAATTACTGAAAGATCAAAATGGAACATACTTTGTGGGCTTTGGTGGTGATAATATGGATGAGTAGGTGCTGGAATTGGCGTAGGCGGCATCGAAGGCCGGGGCCCAGCACCATTAGGTGGCTGTGGCGCATATGCACCAGGCGGAGGTGGTTGCATGTAGGCTTGTGGCGCTAGTTAGTTTGAATGAATACAAGCAAAAAAGTTAGTAAAAGGAAACGTACGTGGCATCTGTCCCATAGCAGCAGGGGAGTACATAGCTACTGATCGTGAACATGGGCAACACATCCATCAGCGAAAGAACAGAAAGAAAACATACCATTCGGAGGAGGCATACCGGGAGGATAAGGCATCGGTTGCATGTAAGGGCCAGGCATGTAGGCTCCTGGCGGGCCAGGGGGCGCCATACCTGGCATCATGGGCTATTGAAACCGTTAACCGAAATCTCCAGAAAAAAAAAATCTTCACAAACCGGAGGCTGGTACCCATAGGTCGGATAAGCGTAAACATATCCACGTGCTGCTGCTGCAGCCTGCGCTGCAGAATCTTCTTCGTAAGATGGAGGCGGGATAGGAGGTGGATGGACGGGAGCCACCATATGCGCTTGCTGTTGCGCAGGTTGGTGTGAAATAGGAGGGTACATGGCCGTGTATCGCTTGCCACTGTAAGGCCACATCGCCGCTGAATGTCATAATTATTAAATGATTCTATGACAATGACCCAGTAACGTACAAACTTGAGAGGCATCGACAACTTTGTTGTGCTTGAAAGGATTAAAATCATCCTTGATGTGGACAGTTGTATTTTTCTTGACGGGACGAGCACCGAAGAAGGGGTTGACCGTAGCAGCACTCTGCAAGAAGCAAAAAAATAAAACTCCGAAATCCATACAGAAAAATTCAACGTACTGATTCCTTAGGCTTTGGGGAAGAGATGGTATTGGCAACAGCTCCAGTTGGCTTTGGTGAAGAAACAACCTACAACACCACATATACAAAAACGAAGGGGATGAACATATAGGGAAAAAATCAGATCACGAACGCAACTGTCAGCATGGAAAACAATAGATATTACAGGAGTAAAGGCATTTGCCTTGGGATTAGGTCTGAACGACGACGCGTTCACATTAAGCCGGTTTCCTGTTGCCGATATTGGCGAGAGAGGCACAGAGCCCGTACCCGCTGCAGGACTTGCCGATTTTCCATTAGACGGTGGGGTGGCCGTACCTGTAGGTGCAGGGGACGCATTCGAAGACACCGAACCACCTGTGTGGCCCTGTCCAGACGTAGAACTCGTCTTTCCCTTCCCACCTCTAAAAGGGGGAATAGTAGGAATGACCATCGGGATCTTCTTTGGCGCTGGCAACCCATCATTATTCTTGGCATTACCGCCGGCCGGAGAAGCAACCGCACCAGAACCCAATTTCTGTGCCGCACCAGGACCACCGGTTGTTACGGCGCCAGAGTTATCGATGGCGACACCTGTCGACTTGAGACCGGGCGGCAGCAGCTTGGACATTTTGTTACCTGCAACAGCAACACCGCGGGAGGCTGTGGCGGGCGTGGACGCACCAATAGTGCGGGCCGTTGAGGATGCTGCATCTTGCAAAGCTTTTTCTTTGATATGCCGTTGTTTTTCTTCGTCCTTGGCTAAGATCGGCACAAGATCTTCAGGAATGGGTTTGTTCAGCTAAAAATAGGAACTCGCTTAGAAAAAGGGCGTCCAACACGGTAAGATAACAGACCTTGAAACTCTTTGAAAATTTCACCAATTCGGCCATTCGCTTGTCCATCTCGCTTTTTACTAGGGCTTGTTTCTTCTGCGCCAACCTTTGCTTTTCGTTAGTGACAAATTCACGGAAAGCAGGGACCGCGTCTGCCGGTGGCTAGGACAGGCAAGTAATTAAATCAATGACAGGTTGCATGTTCCCTCCTTAAAACAAACCTTATTGGCCGTGGATGCAGGAGCAGGTGAAGACGCCTTTGGAGTTCCATCAGGGCCATTAATAGACACTCTTGGAAGCTCAGCCTTTGTTGAAGTACCCGCTGAACTTGTGCCGTCTGTAGTGCCAGAAGCGGCGGCGGCGGCAGCAGCTTTACGTGCGCCAGGGGGCACATAAGCATTTTGTCCTCGAACAACAGCCCCATACCTAGTCCAAGATGAATGGTCTAGAATGGACAAAATATAAAACAGGAAACATACTTGTCCTCCTCATTCACCCCACTATCATCGACAATCAAGCCACGTTCTTCCGCTATATGTGGATTATTAGTCGTAGCTCCGATAATTTCATTAGCTATTTTCTGAGCCTTCCTTTCACGATCCTTGAAGTCTGGAGCGCTCCGGTCGAGTTTCGTAGTGTAGACGTCTTCATCAAAGCTTGCCTTGACACCAAAAAGTTTCTCGTTTGCATCAAATTGATCCCAGGAAGAATTTCCATTGGCGCCTGGCCCAAATGTGTCTTCATCTCCAACACCTCCGGGTTGCCGATTCGGAACTGGTGGGGTGTCAGAGGAAGGCATCCATGCCTGCAATTCGCGTTCTCTGCTACCAATACCTGGAGGTGCAGATTTCTTTTGACCAATATCAGTGTCTGTTCGGAAAGCTGTAGGTGGGAAGGTGTCAATGGAATCATCGATTTCCTGTCCAAATTGGGAAACGTACAATCGCCGTTGGAAGGTCTGGTGTCCGCTGGTCCAGACGTGTACGATTCAATGTTAGTGGAGGCGATAAAAACGGAGTCCTTTAGTGGCGAGCCGGGGTTAGAAATTTCCTTGACGTCCTTGAGAAGCACTCCTGTGGTATCACCCTCCGCAGTTGTGGACATAATGACACCCTCGTAGCGTATGTTTGTCTTTGTGAGAAGCGTGATGGTTGTACCCTTTCGAACAAAATGAGCACAAAAGGGCTGCAAAGTAAGGTGCACAGCATACTGTTAAACCAGAAAGTAGCTGGAGAACGCGGTCACGGGAGTTATCTGAACGAGCACCATTTGACTGAGAGAGAGGCGGAAAGGCAGCAGGAGAGGCCGGAGACGCTGACTGCTGCTGTCGAGGTGGGCCAGGAGAGAAAGTAGGAGAAGCGCGGGCACCCTGACCCCAAGCTTGGGGATTACGGCTACTGCAAAAGATGATGAGGGACAGTTTCTGCACAAGATCAGGAAGAACGTACCGGTTTTGTGGCTGATCCTGACTTGGCTTTCTATTACCCTTGTTCTGACGAGATTGAGAGGCCATTTGAAAAGAGAAATAAAGTGAAAAATAGAAGAAAATGGAAATGAAAAACTATTGGTTGTCCAGACACCTAAATGTATGCGAGCAGGTCGCTGGGTGCGATAGCAGAGAGACACAACCCAAGAAAGAGGCGGTATTTGAAGAAATGGAGAGGATATCGGACAACAGCTGCAATGGACAGCTCAGAGAACAAACGTCGCTCACTGCAACGCCCGCACCTCCTGCAGAGATCCTTCAATCACGTGGTCCCCTGTCACCCTCAACTTTCCGCGTTTTATTGCCTTTTCAGATGTTCTCTGTTCTCATCGTGGCCTGTGTTCCACTTATGTTCCACTGCTTCATTGTTCACTTGGCCGTCCTCCTTTACATTTTATACTACCCCATAAAACGATCAGTCTACATGCGGAGTCCCAATGTCGCCCTCGGGGTCCTCAATGAAGTTTCTAACGTCACTCGCAGGGTAGAATTGCCAAAGGAGCACTTTGTATGGCATCGTGTACGGAAATTAAAAATTCATTGGAACAGAAATAAAGCGTTATGGATCTAGGAAAGAGGTGATAACGTGAAACACAAAAGTCCATAGTCATGCTGGACACAGCAGCACTCCAACAGTGATGTGGAGAAACGACCGCTCTTTCACATGGTCGAGACAATCACAGCTAGAGGCGAAGGAAAAATAGCATGCAAGAATGCGCTGACAGCTAGACATTGGCAAGAAAGTGGCCATCCAGCCTGGCACGAATTACAGCACGATTTAGAAGGGAAAACGAACACGAGAACGAGAACGAAATCAAGAATGAAAGCCAACGATAAAACTTCTTTTGACGGACAGCAGGCACAATCCATGATGCGCTTGCCAAGAAGGAACAGTTTAAAAAAACAAACTCAAGACATGAAAACATTTCAAGAGCCAAGTTCCAACGCCAAACCATAAATTATTCGTTACAGCAACGGACAGTTAATGCAGACGCAGCTCATTGAGTCCACTCATAAGGTGGTGAAGATTCGGACTTTGGTCAAAATAACACCGGTCTGCGATCAGCGGATCAGCCAAACAGCGCTGTCAATGCACCCTATGGCACCACTTGTCTATTCCAGACAACTGTATGATAACAGATGATAACTGGTGTGTGTCTGTTAAAGTCCTTCATTGTCTGTCCAAATCACGAGAATTCTAGAACTCCGATCTTCATCAATTGTATACTCGTCCCCACTACGGATGATTTGATGTTTCATTCCTTCTTTCATCTAGTCAACAAACCCACTTTCGCCAGGGCTGAATTAGGTTAATTAGAAAATGACCTTGCGATCAAGTCTCGGCCACCTCTTACCAGAGATTTTCCCCATCATCGCTTCCAATTTGCCCCTCCACATAACCCCGCCGACCCTGCTTTCTCTCGCTCTCGCAAATCGGTATTTGTCGGAAGTTGTCCTGCCACTCCTCTACTCGACCTTGATATTGAAGAACGAAAAGGATGCGTTAATGATGATACAGCGACTCATAAATGAGCCTGAGCTGGGAAAGGCTGTTCGTGAACTCCATATTCTAATCGTGGCCAAAAGCACGAACCCGTTCGATATCGGAAGACATGTGGAAGAACTCATATCAGCAGGAAAGCTCCCTTATATTCGTTCTCTTGGCATATTTATTTCGCGCGGACCGCAATACAAGATCTATGAGCCGATTGGGACTTCTTGGGACCTACGTACTAGTTTCTGGGTAAACCTACAGAATAATTGTCCTCGATTCCGCGAACTCGTTATACGGTTGGCCCCAGGTTCATATAACGTGGCAGATGACTGTGGATTCGCGGGAATATTTGAGTTACAGGTAATTATATTTCTGCCGGCTCCGATCGGAAGGCCCATGCTAACGATGCCAAAGAATCTGACCAGCCTGACTTTAAATCTCGAGTTCGTCATGTACCCGGATGTAGAGAAGCAGGTATTTTTCGAAAGCCTCAGGGCGTTATCAGCGAATCTCCGCACACTCGACCTACAGGGTTTACTTGAAATGCCTAACGGAGATTTAGACATGATACCTTTGTCAATGGACCTGTCATTGAACTTCCCCATGATCCGATCTCTGACCCTGTCGGACTTTTGGATTTTAGACCACAGGGAGGCCATGGACTTTTGGCAGCGCCATCCTACATTGGAGTATTTGGATATTGCCACTCCCGAAGGGGGACGATGGTTTTTGGAAAGTCCTGGACTGGACTTTGAGCACTTTTTACCTAACCTTAAACATTTCAAGGTAAACCTATCAAGCAATTTCATCTAAATTTGCTAACGTCGTTGAAGGGTCATTACAAGGATGTCCAAACTCTTGCCCCCATTCTTCATAGGCTGACAAGCTTATCAGCTTATAGAACCCTCAATGCACAATCCCTGAACTTTATTCCACCCAATGGCTTACCCAATCTCCGAAGTCTGAGCACTGAACAAGTGGCTGTCAAGATACAGAACACCTGGCTTGACTCGGATAGTGATACGCCGTGGTATAGGGCTCCAGATAATTTGTCCCGTTCATCGAG
>JAIUJM010000028.1:26196-52511 GCA_026262225.1 Inosperma sp. D86
ACATGTGTCGAGGACTCACTGTCGTCGTTGAAATGCATAACCCACCCCCATGTGTCGCAGCGAAAATCTCGAGAGACGAGCGGGGAAACGTTTGTGACATCAGAATCGGAGAGGGATATGGTGTACAAATTGGTCGTGAGGATAAGGCGTTTCCTATATAATTCAGGGAAGTATGTTGGTTCAATTGTTTCAATCTGTTTGAGGTACTTATCGATGTTTGTGTCATCCGACTCACGCCTGTTGTATTATATATTTATTAAGTTAAAGTTTAAATTGGTGTACCATAGTTTTCCTTATGTATTTACGCTTGTCGGCTAGCACCACCGATTGATGCTTGTGTATCACTTAACCTTTTCCTCTGCCATCTGAAAGCTTGCACCAAAATTTGTCTATCTGAACAATGATACCAAAATCAAGTGCTCTCGCTGAATCCCCACCAGAGATAGTCTTTATCATCCCTTCGCTCAGCCACTCCACCTTACTTTCGCTCGCACCAGCAAATCGAGGCTTTTCACAGAGTGTGTCTTACCCCATCTCTACTCAACCTTAGTCTTGAAAGACCAGAGGGATGCTCTAAGAATGACGCAGAAGCACCTAATTGAGCGAATGTCCGTTCGTGAACTTAATGTTCTATTGATGTGGCCACAAAAAAACACACACTCGATATCGTCAGAAGTTTGGAAAAGCTTATAGTTGCTGGAAAAATCCCTGGTCCTCAGTCCCTTGGTCTCAACATTTCCATCCAACGGTGTAGCAATGTGTCCCGGCCCATTGAACTTTACATAACCTACTTTCTCGGCGGAATCAGCCATTCGCACTGGCCTGTTAAAATCTGCAAATTGAATGTGAAAGAACAGAAAACGGTAAACAACAAATCATCGGACAGTTGTCACTGTGAGTGCACTTGCAGGTCTAACAACTTTGGGCTTGTGAACAGAATCTCTTCAGTATCCTATCGTCACTTTCACGACGGTCTTCAAAGATAGAACTCGGGTTAACGTTCGGCATTCTCTACGAACAGCCAATGAGACAGATGGAAGAGCTGAAAGAAAACAAAACGCACCCCATTCTCTTCTGTCCATGGGACATTGACCTTTCGATGCGGGTGTACCAATCCATTTAAGTAGACAATGCATATGAAAAACATGTGAACATTTGCCCCATACTGTTTTCAGAAATAAGAATTTAAATCAGCGAAGTTAAATGGTATTTAGCCCACATACTCAAAGGACAATCATCTCCGGGCGTCTTACAAGAAGGACAACACGCCTCAAACGCGACGCGACAGATGCCACACAGATCGTCCTCGTTATCGTCCTCGCTGGCCGTTTGGGCTTCTGAGCTGCTGGCATTAGTACCACGAGTGTCCCATCGCCATTGGGCAACGGCATTCCAGCGTTTGATAGTCACTTTCATGATGGTTGTTTATCTGTTTTTGCTCGATAGGAAGGACTTAGGAAGAACGCGAAGTTGTTTGTGATTGTGTACGTGTTACAACATGGTGACACACTGATTAAGGTGGGTTGAATATTTGTTTTGATGACCCCCTATTCGTCCCATAACGAAGGCCGGTTTGTGTCCAGACCAAGCTCGAACCACTCTATGAGTTCGTCTTATTTGTTCCTCCCAAAAGCCTGCTGGATTCAAAAACGAAGTCGATTCTTTGGGTGCCTAAACATCACCGCATAAACGAGTCTCAGGTTGCCATTCGAAGTACGTTCTGTATGAGTTCTGACACTTAATACCATTTGGGTGATTTCAACTAATTTGCTAGCTTTGTTATTAATTGGAGATCATCTTGGGAACACTGTGCCACCCACGACAATAATGATGATCTTGATGCACTAAAGTATCTAGGACACGTACCTCAAGGCTCATTCTGAATTGCCTTTCAAAGTTCAACATGGGTGAAGGACCCTAAAACACCTCATGTTACATCGGGATCTGCTCGAGTGGGGTAGTTTTCAATTGTCCGTTCTTTTGCTAACAGACAGCATTCAGACCATGTCCTTTTTCATTTTCAGAATGGACTCTCTTGATTCAAAATCATTAGCGCTGTACGTGCGGCAATTTTACGGTCGATACGCATTGGACCCTATGAAGACTAATTTCGAAAGCCCATTGGAATCGCGTAGTCCTTGTTTCTGTTCCTTCACTGCACAAAAAAGATCTTTTTATGATTTTCATACACACAAGATCGTGCATACGAATAGTATCGTGGCGCAATGTAAACCCTCACTATCTTCCTCAAGGCAGATTTGATTGACACATTGATATGCTCCAAGGACGGTCCGTTTGTGTGTACTCTCCGCAAGCAGTAAAGCGGTTTTCGACTCCAACATCAAGTCTAAACGAGCAGGATTAGATTCAAGCAAGACGACGAAGACAACGACGACTTGGAATCCAGATTACGATGACATTATCACCTCAAGTATAGCACCTACAATTACAACTTAGGATAGCAATACACGCCATTTTCTGATTCCAGCCGTCAAGAAGAAAGGGTTGAAGTGGTAACTCCTCACAGACGTAACCACCGCTATTGAACAGAAGGTTGTACCGTCGACATGCGTTCAATAACATCCCCCGTATCACTGCGAACTCTTTGAGACCAGAATGGAGAGTTCTTTATTATGACGTACAAATAGAATTTTTCCTTTATCCGATAATTTAGTACAGTATAGTTACGCTCAATGGGACAGCTTTTGGTTCAAGCTATCTGGGCTTCCTCAGTGTCACATTGCTGGCTTCAAATGCTGGCCACATATCAAGTCATGGATTGCCCACCTATATGCCAAATTTCAGTTGCCAGGGCCTCGTTTTACAGGAGAGGGAGAGAAACCGCGAGTCGGTGTCAAATGTCACGTTTCCCGCAACTTGGGACAAGTGTGACCCCGCCAAATTAGCCGATGGGAAAATTCCAAAGCGTGACATCAACAGGGTGATTTCTTGATTTTTGAGCTGAAAGCGGCTTTGAAAGGGCCGAGAAGTGTATAAAGACTAACTTTATGCACATTCCAGATTGCCAAAGGGAGTAACAATGACATCAGGGGAAAAAATTGGACCTCTTATCTTCACAAGGACAGGTAATTCCCTTGGACAAAATTTGGGACGCGAAAATCACTGATTTTGCTGATTGAAATCCTTCTACAACAGCCCAATCTTGTCCAATCCAAATAAAACTTTTCAGGCAACTAAGTGGATGCATTTGCTAGGTCTGGACAAAATTTTGTGAGATTTTATCAGAAAATGCGACTTCCAGAGCGTTTTGTCCCGAGTAATATTAGCCTTGTCCCATTGAGCATAACTACACTGTACCACTTGACGTTGAAACGGCTGGTGCCACTAAGAGTCAAGCAACTAGCATAAGTCTTGATTATGGTATGCTTTTGTGTGAGTTAGGATTATAGCAATTACTGTGAATAAGATTGTTTATAAATGTGTCACAGTCGATTTCTTTTCTTCGTCACCACCCATAAGCATATGCCGTAGCTCTGGTCCGTCTCTTATGAGTGCCTAATGTAGTAAAAAATAGTCAATCCACGCATAGAAAGGAGGGTATTGGAGAGGGGCTTACGATTATGACTTCGACAGCGATGAGAGCGATGATAATTAGCTCCATAGAATGTGTAGAGGACTGCAAAAAAGAAATATTGAGACCTGATTGCAAGAGTAACTGAAAAGCAGCTTTTGAATACACCTACCTCAGTCAACAACTGCCTCAACGTCAATTGAGCTTCATTAGCATACGTGATTTTATCATTAAATGTCGCCGTCCTAGCCCTCATCTCCAGCGCCCCACTCAGCGACTTAAAATATCCTACACAGAACAAAATCATTCCGTTATAAAGGCCCAAATAACAATGGAAAATGACGCACCCTCCAAGTCTGGTTCAGCCCAATAAAAATCAGGTACCTCACTGAAATTCTCCCTATTCAAATTGAGAAGCTGCCTAAACTTCATGAGCTCCCCAAGCTTTTTGATGAGCTGTTTCCGTCCCATGCCCGGTTTGCCTGTCTGTGCAAGCGCATGAGGCAGGAGCGCCATGGAGCTGAGGTAGTTTTCTAGTTGGAGTTCCAGAGCAGATAGTGCCGTCGACCTGGATAGTGCCTGAGAGAAAGCGTACCGGGCGAGCAGGGTGTTTTCAGGAAATACCATCGGTGGAAGGTTCTTTGGCAAGAGCTCTTCCTCGCTAAGAGGAGAGGTCTGGCCAAGGATGATGAGGTCTCCTTGAAGCCTCGTTGTCCTATTTATCAACACTGTCAGAAGGATGTATAAAGGAAAAATACGACACGTCAACGTACTCAGTAGGATCAACCACAAACTCCAATTCTTCTGTCTCGACTTCTTCCAAAGGTGACACTTGCATCCCCCTTGCCCTGTTAATCACCTCGGCAGCAAAGGCCCTTGCCTCCGTTTCACCCAATCCCCAACATACGATACTTCCATTGGAGAACACAAAAATTTCTCCTTCTTTGCCTTGGTTACCCCACTTTGGGATCCACCATGACTCATGAAGTGCCTGTGCACGAGCTGGTAAGTTTGGGTGTGTTCGAAGTCGGGAGAGAATGTATCGTTCTGCAGTAGCGAGCGTGAAGATGGGTTGAATCACGCTACGAGTAGGTGTAGGATTTGCACGGATAGGGAGCGAAGCTGAGGCTGAACGACGAAGGGGTGTTGATTCCTTCGGCTTCGCTTTAGCATCTGAAAGTGGATTTTCTGCTGAGGCGTAATATCGACAGCAGTTAAGGCGAAGAAAAGCACGTTGAGCGGCAAACCTTTGAAGCAAGGACATGAAAGTTCAAAACAATGAACAATCACACGAAACAAACATAAAAAAAAGGACATCCTCATCAAGTAAATTCTAGTCTACTTGACCAACAGTACATGTACAAACTTAACATAGCGCATGTAGAGAGTAGGATGCCCGAGAATGACCTGGGTTAATTGATTTGATAAATCCCGGCCCAACTGGACCTTGCCTATATTAGCGACGCTGAGGTCACTGTCATCTGAGTCTTATCCTCCATCGAGCCGCGACCTAAATTTCCCTGGATGCAATCCTACCATGGCGTCTTCCAATATGGCGGAGAACCTTTCCCCCCATTATCAATGACCCACTGGTGATTCATCTGGAAATCCTTCGTGTCGGGCCTCGCTTCGAGGCTGTCTGAATCTCGGGGTTCGTCTAATTATCTTCTTCGAGTCCTTTCCGGTCTCGTGTCCTCAATAAACTTGTAGTCGGCTATGCACGCTTTCTCAATGACGCAACCACTCTTCGAACTTGTCCTCGGTCAACAATGCAACAATCAGCACAAGTCACCGCAAAGCAATATCCCCGCGCTGTATGGCCAATCAATATTCTTCCATTCCACAAGAACAGAAGTACTTACAGCACAGGGACGGCTACCAACCGTGGTAGCCACTCCTACGGCGCGCTTTCGCGCAGCCAGATGGAGAACACTACCCTTTAAGCTGGAACTTCTCAACATCCAGTGCATCTAGTCCTGTAGTCGAATAAGGATGAACAGACGTCAATGAACAAAAGGAAGATCAGCATACCTCAAGGGCCCACCTATCGCCAGCTAAGCGATCCTGGGGCACACATGGAACACGCAAAGCGGAGAACTCATCTCCCCGTCGAGACACTGTCCACGCTTGATAGATAGATACAGATATGAGCAGAGGGAAGCCTCGATCTCTATTGGACGTACCTCAGGATAGTGGGGTTGCGAACCAAAGAGACAAATCGATTGGGCACCCATCTTATATGCCCTTGCCCATACTTTCGGGCAGGTTGATTGTTGTCTCGTGACCACTTTCTGAAACAAAAGATACCCACATTGTACCCACATAGAGAAAACAATGATATCGGAGGTACATTGAAGGACAGTACATAACAAGCTATCAAATTTTAATTTTCGAACCAACCAGCACGAATCATTTCATCAGCCAATCCTAACCAATTCCATGCTTTCCTTCGCGCTTTCCGTCCAGAAAGTTCCGTCGCAAATCTTAGAAAATGCCTCAGACAAATAAAGTTAATTTTTAAAAAAAAGAAATACCTTAAGCATTCATCCAATCTCCATTTGAACGTCTCCGGTGTCGAGCTATTCACATCCTCACCACTCCAAGCAGGGGTATACGGAAGCCCTGGACAGATCCTCCTGCTCAAGGCATAAATCATCCCTGCAATAAATGCATCCTGAGCACCGACATCATCGACAAGGTCCTCTTCTACACGTTTTCCACCAGGCGTCTCAGTCCCTTCCGAATCGTTATCGTCATCCTCCATGGAATAATCGCCACTCCCATTGCCGAACCCATTCCGCATATACCTCTTCTTCCCTGTATACGAATGGCTATCATCTTCTCCCATGTCATTCAGGAAGTGACTCGCATGAGACGTAAACGCTTGTGATGAGGGCGTTCTACTCCTGCCATCTGCCCAAAATTCACTCCCACTCCGCACAGATCGCACTTCAGGCGTCTCCCCAGGATAATTCCTCCTTCCAGTACCATCCATCCCGGAAGCAGGTTGTGGAGGTGTCTCCTCGACCCAACCAGAACTTTGAAAATATTCTCTCGTGGGTACAGAGAGGACGGCACCGCCTTCTTGTCCCCAATATACGACAAGTAAGGCATGAGGCGGTGCTTTTGCGGCCATCGACAATAAGAAAGCACGAGGGTTCACATCATAATGGGCGGAATTTGCCTGTGCATATTGTTTATTGAAGAATAGCACATCAGCATGAGGAATTAGCTTAAGATTGACATCAGACATTTGGATAACAGCTCAGAAAACAATGGAACCTACAGCTTCAACTCCTTGTCTTCCCTTCCGCCCAATATCAACGCTGAAGACACAATGACTCCTCCATTTCCTTTCTCGAGCTAGGCCATCTAAGCCAGTCATATTACTTAATGTGGTCTTCACAGTCCTTCCTTCAAAGTGCAGCCAGTCGAAAGGTGCAGGACTGTTAGGATTACTAGATAAAATTGGAGAAGGTGGGGGTCTGGCTCCAGAGGTAGATGGTCGAGGGATGACGGGTGGCGTAGCAAGCGAAGGAGAAGAACCCAAGTGAGAGGTCGTCAACCCTGATGTGTTTGGAGTCGTCGGATAATTTTCAGGTGCTAGAAGTGGTCCCAGTAATGAAACGAAGTCTTCATGGGTTATGTCTGGCAATGGATTATGGTGCACAACCATCCGTGTACCGTCTTCAGCTAAGGAGCAGGCCATGTTAGCAATGCTTCCTGGAACCTGGTGTATTAGGAGACAAACCTGACTGAAGGACCCAGGAGTTGGGAACACCTGAATCCCTCCATATCTTGCAAAACTTTGTCACAACTCCCTCGTTTTCCAAATCCCTCAGTATCATTCGACCTTCCTCATTCCCACCAAGAGATGCAACCAAAGCAGATTCTACAGAAGGGAATTGAGCCAGCAAAGAAAGAACCTGTCAGAAGTAAGGGGAAAATCAGCTCTCGCCCAGCTCAATCAAAAGAGGAAAATGTGTACCATGTTGGCGGAACCACCTCTGACTTTTTCCACTGAATGTGCCCTAATCTCACTAGCAGGCACAGGGTGGTATGGAACAGATATCGTGTACTTCAGAAACAATGTCCCTGAGGCCATGATTCGTAAAGGTTTGAATTGTTGAAAGCGCTGGTGTTGATTGTCATCAGAACGTTCCCGTCGTAACTTGTTCATGCTGAAATGTAAAGTGGGTATATATGAGATCCACAGGTATAGAACTGAAAGAGATATTTGCAGGCAAGAGTCAAACGTGTTGTTCATCCACTTTCAAGCATTGTCTGTGGTGGAAGAGTAATAACAACCTTACCGAACCACGGACTACCAAATTAAGATAAGATGAGGAACACATACATGCTTCTGATCATCGAACTTCCTGTGCTGGCGGAAAGGGCCTAGTAATACAGTCAGTTCGAGTCAGTAAAGGGCTCAGGAATGCGGACAGCTTGCTGCCATTGACACATGGGAAGCACGTAAAATTTGTGAAGCGAGATCGGATGCTTTCTAGAGTCCTTATAGGGGATAATAAATGAGTTGGTTCAAGTTGTTTATATTAGAACTAGGCCGGCAACACAATAGGTTACTGCATCACAGTATCGCCATCTCCATCGACACTCTCATCGGTACTTTCCCAGCCCTCAGCGTCATCTCCGATATCATCTCCCTGGTCCTGTGGGGTGGCATGGATACCAAGTACGTCAAGCTTTGATATCAGCTCTTCAACGTGGGCCAGGAGTGGTTTGTCGGTATGTTCCTGATTTAGATGAAGCTTACACATGGATACATTAGACCCACTGAAAAAAAAATTAATGTATGATATAAAGCTCACCGCATGGCAGGTCTCGAGGCAATCCCTTGCATCCTTTGCGAGTTCCTGCCACGTTAACTCGTCCAAAGAACCCCCATTTTCTTGTGCCTGCTCCGCCATAAGATAGAAGCACCACCCTTCTAGGTACCACGCCTCGACTTCTTGGTCGTCGGTCGACATGATGCCATGGAGCACGAGCAAGGCTGAGGTATACAGCGCAAGTTCGATAAAAAGCCTGACCAGACCCAAACGAGTGGATATTGGTGGAATTTTGGGGTCATCTACGGTTAAGCCATGAGTCCGGCGTGCTCGGCGAAGAAATTTACTAACCCAGATCAAGGTCTTTCCACGCTGACCATGCCTGCTCGGCGTACTGCTTTGCGTCCTCTGGACGCTGCTGGGACATTCGGACAGACGCAAGCATTTGTAAAGCTTCCGCATTTCCAGGATCAGTGTGCAGAGCTAGGGAAAGCAGATCCTCGCAAGTTTTTTCGGCCTGTGGTTCGAAGCTGTCATAGAGTCGGTCCATGAGACGGTAACGTCATTGTATGAAACGCACCATAGATCATACGAAGGGTCCATCCATATCTCTACTTGGCCAACAAGAGCCCGAACAATATTTGCCTTGATTTCGGCTTCATCGTTTCTCGAACTTTGATCTTTGGCACGAACCTTCCCTTTCAGCTGGCTCAGAAGAATATTAACGGCGACTTGATAGTGCTGCAACGCTAGTTTGGGATCATCTTCGCTGAGTTGAGCCAGGTATAGATGAGCAGATGGAGGTGGCACAGAGGGCGCATCAGGATAGGGAGGTACTAGCGATTGAAAAGCCTAAAAGCTATTTTAGTCCAGATATTAACATCAGGGCAACAATAAATACATCTTTAGCAGCTTCGATGTCTCCCGTCTCCAATAGGGCCACACCAAGCAATTCCTTTGCCTCTGTGTTTTTCTGATCCTTCTCTAAAATCCGGCGAACGAATCGCAGAGCAAGTTCATAGTCGCATTGTTCGATCAGAGATTGTGCCTTTTCTAAAAGGGCAGAAACAGAAGGTCCTTGTGTCTGTGCAGGTGGATTTGTTGACTTTGTTTGCAGCTTGTTCTTGGTTCTTGTTCGACCCATTAATGATCACTGTACAAGGGAGAATTTTGGAGATCACGTGTGTATGACCCTTTCATGTGCATTGTCACCTGTGCATTATGCAACCGTCAAAGACCCATTCATGATAGTTCGACGTTCATCTTCCGAGTTTCTACACAACAGGAAACTTCGAGCCTCACAGGCATTTCTTACAGCAGAGCCTTTAACCTTTTGTTCTCCTGCTCTCTTTTTCCTAAACTACTATGAACTTCGCTCCAACTCTGTTCGAATATCATGATCTAAACGCTGCTTCCGATGATGGTCTATTCCTCGAACGCCTAGAGATTTTCATGGAAAAGTCCCTTTCAGATTTAAGGGCATTTGCAGAACGAGAGTCACGACCATACGAAGAGGTCTTTGCGGACTTCTATGTAGTAAACGTCCCTGAAAGTCTGACCTAGTTCTCTCTAATTAGACGAGGAGATATTTTGCTGAATGGCATGCAAAGTATCTCTTTTCGCCTGTGACTCCTCCATACCCTGGAACGGCACACGCATCAAATTCTACCCGGCAATCTCAGAGTACGTACGTTGGCATAGTTTTTGTTGGCAGATTGGGTGTTTATTGAAACCTCTCATTTACCAACTGTTAGTTCAGTCTGTCCTTCGGAATGCATCAAGTATCCTGGAGACTCTTTCCACGTCTTCTTGTATACAATCTTTTCTCCTCGCAGTTGATCCTTACGATCCGTCAGATGGAGGTTTCCTAGGTGGTTCTGTAATGGGACGCGAATTTTGGCGCGGGTTAAGGGGCGGGGGAGAAGCCGGTGCCAGGGCCTTCAAAAGCCACTGCACGACTGAACCGAAAGCACCCGTCGTACACGATACCAAACCAACTCCATCTGTCGAACGACAGCCTTCGGGTCCACCAGCTCTAAAATCCTATCATAATAAATCAATGAAAAGCGAGCTTTATGAAAAAGTTCGGACTGCTCTTCGGTTAGTACTTTTTACGTAATTATATACAGAGTACGTGATCACTGAAGTCGTTTCCAACAGTTCGGTCAGTGGCATACGAACCGCCGAAATGAAATGGACAAATCCAGATCGACTTGACATGTATGGCGTTCGCTTGGTCGGGTGGCCAGAAGGTATTCCGGCACAAAACCCTTCAACCCTGAAGTCTGGTCAAAATCGAATCTTACTTGAAGCACTTCACAATGGCACACTGCATTTCGAGAAGGTCCTTTCTGAACCACGAAGCCTAGATTCAAAGGAAAAGTGTAAAGACAAGGAGGAAACTGACCTAACCAAAGATGCCCTGGAAGACTTTTCATGGGCTTATGATGCAGACGCTCTCGCTGCGCGGACACAGGAGAGAGACGCCTCAGCGACGGTGCCTTCGTCGTCGTCTAGCATTATTTTTTCTATGAATCAAAATCCGCTATCCCCTCCTCTGTCCTTGCATGAACAACAACCGTATCAACACGAAGTATGGGACTTGGAGGATAATGCTATCAGCAATGATTCGACTTACACCGATTATACATGGGGAGATGAATTGCATGAATCCACGGATTCCCTTGGTGTCTGGGACGGCACTGGTGAGGGACAATCGGACTTGGAAAGACCACGCAAGCGACTAAGAAGTGAAGAACCCGCTGACGAAGATGCTGCATAGTTATATTTTTGACTAATCAACTGTTTGTTATATCATTACAAAGTGTATTGCTTCCTTGCCGAGATTATCTATGCGGAGCAAATATATAAAAGTGGCTGACAAGGACTGTCGCCCAACGCCTACATAAGAGGCCTTGTGTGCGAGTCCGGCTTCCTTCCTGGTCACCATGTTCTCTCTGCTCTCGTAAGTTTTGTAACAGCAAGGTATACACACACACATTGATTGTTGTTTAGGCCGACGACTAGCGAACCAAAGCAAAACTTCCACTCGGTCTCATCTAGATTCTCGGAGAACGAGCTTTTTGGTGACCTCGAGCCAAACGACACTGTGTTGCTGTGTTCAAGGACAGGTTTTGTCACCGAAACTCAAACATGGTATATCATTACCACAGATGGGACATCGATTATGTGCCAGATAATCCATTCCTCTGTTGGGTGAGTAATTGACTTGCATAACCATCCCTCTTTTGAGTTGAAATTTCTCTTTAGGGTCTGGTACCCTACGATTCAATTCACTTGCAAGATCGCCAATCCTTCGAAGGGCGAGAAGATTTGGAAATCTGTCAACGTGTCCAACTTCGTACACCCCGTCCCCCATCTCGACAATCGGTCGAGCAAGGCAGACGAGTTCACGGTTGAATACAAGCCAGGTCCCAACGCTGAATTTCCAGAATCATATCTCATTACTGCTAATCTCGGGCAAGATCTCCAACTGTTGTTGGAAGTTCACCGTCCCGCAACCATTCCTGGATGGAAGATCGGTAATGGACCTCAGGCTGGATATTCATATTTCGGAACAGATACGAACAAGCCAGAAGGATATGTCATACATCGTTTCTGGCCTCGGGTACACGCAACAGGACAAATTGTTCGTAACGGGAATGCCGAATCTGTGAGGGGAACTGGGATGTTTGTGCATGCGATTCAGGGCATGCGACCGAATCTAGTCGCTTCTGCATGGAACTTTGCCCATTTCCAAAGTGAGGAACTTGGAGGGGTGTCTGCCATCCAGATGGAATACACCACCCAGGAGAAGTATGGCAAAAAAGGCTCCGGTTCTGGCGGGGTGGTCGTGAATATCGGGTCTCTTGTCGTAGGCGGCAAACTTGTTGCCATTATGGCAGAGACAAAGTGGCCTGGAGAGGATTCTCAGGGATCTGTGATTTCGAGGGCAACGCATGTCAAGAAGGAACATGATCCCGAGACAGGCTATGCCCAGCCTACAGAAATCGTCTTCGACTGGAGCGGGCCTTCGACAGTCTCTGGTGCACCAGGAACTGTTGAAGCGAGGCTTGAAGCCAATCTTGGTACGCATGAAAAGCCTCTGGGTCTCATCGAGAAGATCGACGTTCTTGCGGAAATTCCCTATGTGTTGAAGATGGCCGTTAATTATGTTGCAGGTGCCAAGCCCTATATTTATCAGGTGAGCTTTTCGGTGCTTCTCTGAATTGCGACGTTTCCTATACACTTTTCTAGTGGATTAATCCTGCCAAATTAATGATCAAAGGGCCTGATGAACTGCACCCAGGACTTTCTACTGGAATAGGGGTTTCAGGAATGTTTTATAACGAAGCGACTTTCATCTCTGAGTAAATCTTGTAATGCTATACCCTTTATTTCCCCCTCGCTGTCGGTAAGATAGAAATACGCTAACCCTAGTGAGTTGCCAGGCTACCCAAAGTGTAGGAATGAGTCAGTGGCCATGCACGTGCCCCAACTAGTTTCAGCCTCAACCTCCGTGAACTATGTGCAATGGCATCGCGATGTATTGTACGCGCAATCCCGTCTAGCTTCATTCACTTCCGATCTGGTACTCTCCATACAAATCGAATTATTCATGCAGTTCCAACACATACTTTGTATCATAGCCGCCTTCCGCTAACTAGTGACTCCTTTCGCTATCCGGCCAGCTTGCGTCATCTTCTCAGGCCAGCGCCTTCAGCAAATTTTCACTCTACGCCACGCAGGCAGGGAATATACCTTATCCAGTTCTTAGCTCCTTTTTTTAAGGTACGATGGTTTTTGAAAGTATCATTGGTGCTAACATCATCAAGGCCTCGGCGGGGTTGGAATTTGCAAGGACGGCAGGGAGGATCGCTCTGACATTCTTTCCACTGGTCTGGTTCAGAAATGTAAGGAGAAAGAAGGCAATTCATTATGCTGCCCTCCATGGCATTCCAGTTTCAGAGGAGAAGAAAGCAGAACATATGCGTCAACTTCGTTTTAACACATTCACATTGAAAATCCTGGTTTTAGTACCTGTAACCCTTTTCTGGCTGACGATCGTTGGCAGTTTGGAGAGAACACCGCTCACGGGAAGGTCTGTATCTATGTCCTGTGCTCATAATAACTATACACTAACATTTGAAAAATATCTGATTAGATGGCGAGCGGTCCTGCTCTCACCAGATGAGGAAGATGACATCGCAGCCCATCTTGCTGGTCCCGGGTGGTATAAAGCTGTAGGAGAAATCTTGACCGCAGAAGGGTCACCCGGAGTAATTTCAACTTCGGATTGGCGCTATCAATGGGTTCAAAATACCCTTCGGCGACTGGAAGCAACTCTTCCTATTTTAGCTAGTGAGCCCGAACTATGTCCCAACTGGATGGAAGGTGGCCCGAATGACTACCCTCTTCCACCTCCTGCAAAATATCCTTTACGACCACGACCACGAGCACTCGAATATCTGCATTGGATATGCGTTAGGATCACAGAGAAAGCTTCTGATGCTCCCTTGCCGACAATCCCAGGGCCGCCCTACTCGTTACTCATTGTCGATAAGCCTGACTCCTCCAATGCATTTTCCTATGGGGTTGGCCCAAATGGAGGAAGTGGAATAGTGTTGTATACTGGTTTTCTGGAAGACATAATGACTAAAAACCCGTCACCTCCGTCAACCGAAAGCACACAACCGAAACGCTTTTCCTTGGCATGGTTATTCAGAACCCTTCCCTCTAAATCAATGCAACCCATGCCTACAGAAGAACAAACAGCAGAACTCGCTATCCTTTTGGCTCACGAGATGGCGCATCTCATTTTGTCTCATCATTTAGAGAGTTTGTCGTCCTTTGAAGTTGTGATTCCTGGGTCAATGTCCATAATTTCGGACATCGTTCGAGTGCTCATTTTTCCCATCACGGCTATCTTCGGCCCCTTTGTCAACGACGCGGTGGCGCAATTGGGAAAGGTCAGTACGGGAGAGCTTGCCAAGATGTCCGAGGCTTGTACGACGAAGAAGCAAGAGATTGAGGCTGACATCGTTTCCATGAGGTATGGATCTCAAAAAAAAAGTTCTTCGCCTTTGTAATCTCGTCTCTCCAGGATCCTTGCCCACGCAGGATTTGACCCTCGGGATGCTGTCAGATTCTGGGAACGTCGATCTGGAGATGGAGTGGAGTGTGCTAGGGTAGGAAAACCGGATGCTGAAGGTACACCACACCTTGCGAGAAACATCACAAGTGCCACCCATCCCATTGGTGCAATGCGGGTTGAAGGTCTACGAGGCGAATTAGGTAGATGGGAAGAGGAGCGACGGAAAGCAATCGATCAGAGGCGTCAGACCGAGATTGCTTAACTCATTTAACTCATTTTATAGAAATTCAGGGCATTCTTTTCAATTCTCGTTATCTCTGACAGACTAACCTTGATATCGTCGTCCATTGTAAATTTATTAGTGTACTCTAACATCAGCCGATGTGTTTTCATACGCTTTAGATTTTTGGCGGAATGCACTCTTTATATAATTTATCTTTATCTAAATGCCTTACGACGTCGAAACAGCTTGTTATATGACACCATGAACAGTAGAGTGAGGTTGAGTCTGTTCTTACTGTTATATGAACTTGGCCCAAGAAAAAATAGTTTAGGTCAATGGTGTGCGTCATGGTGTTCTTCACCTTGGAAGTCAAGAGCATAGACTGTACAAAAATCAGACAAAAGCAAGGAGAAAAATCACTGAAAGACAACAGACCGTTACCACACTCCATGCAACGACCTTGCTCATCTTTTCTCAGCGTGAACCAAGCGACGTCATGAGAATCGGCGGGAACACCAGTACATCCTATAATGCGTTCAACATCCTAAAAATCGGAAGACAATCAAAAAATTTGTCGAGAAATTGTCAAATGAAGAAAACACACGTATGAAGGTACCAGGACTGGGTTGGCTTTCGTTCCCATACGGTTAGAGTCCAGAGGGCTGTCATCGAAAACTTTAATCCCCTCTATCTCACCCAACAACTGGAGACGTTCAAGACCCGTAGCTTGCTCGAGGTCGGTTGGGACTGTGCCAGCTTTGGCACCCTCTCCGTAGAGCTGAGGTGGAGGAGGCCCGGAAAGGACCCGAAGGGAGGTAGAAAACGCGCGAACTGTAGACGACTTGATCGATGTGCGCGATGCTAGAACAGCAGGACGAGCAGCACGAATTGCGTTTCTGAACATTTTTGAAACGATGTGGTTGCAAGTAATTCTAGATGGAGATCGTTAAGCTCTGTCACGTCACGGTCACTCCGACGTTTTCCGTCATTCTGTACTATGGAAATTTGGAAAATTATATTGGTGACGCTGCGAACCAACAACAAAAGATATTTCGCTTTCTAAAGCAGTAATATATGTACTACTAAGAGTTTGAAAAGGCAGAGATGAGGTATAAGTACTGTCGATGACAAGTCCGCGATGACTGAAGGCACGTTTTGATTAAGCAGCGAAGGCAAGAGCTACCGCGCCAAGGACAGCAGCAACACCAACATTGAATTGAGAAAGGGCAGCAGCGGCGCTAGCAGAAGGGGAACTGGCACCAGTAGATTTACTAACGCTTGGGTATAAAATCAACATTTCGTTCCAAAGACAAAATTAATCATAAACTTACCTAGTGCCAGTGGGGGTAGTGCCAGTGCCAGTGCCAGTGCCAGTGCCAGTGCCAGTGGTAGTAGCGGCTGCAGTTGTACCCGCGCCTGTCGAGCCAGTAGAGGCAGGTCCAGATGACACCGACAGAGTTTGTGAAAGACAAGAAGAATCGGCTAGATGGATATATTTTCAGGTTGACACTGAATGGCCCCATCAGAAATAATTTGGGAACGCACTGCCGTTCTGAACGGTGAAAGTGGCAGACTGGCCAACTGCACCGGTGCTGTCACGCAAATTCAAGTAGCCGCTAATTCCTACATTTAAAAAATTCAGTATCAAAAACGTTCGTGCAGGCAAGTTAAAATATCCCACCAACTTGAAGGTTGACGAGCCACGTCACAGAGTTCCCGGTTTGCTTTCCGAAATCGACGAGGGCCTGAGCGTTTGGTTGGTTGGCTGGTAGGATGCTACGAAGGAATTTTAATTTTGCAAGAACATTGAGGAAGAAAGTGAAAATTACCTCTGTGATCAGAGTAACATATTGAATCAAGTGACGGCAACTTAGGAGTAAAAACATACCAAGTAATAAGGGGCTGGCATACAAAATAGTGTCAATTGCAATCAAAGTACGAGGCCCATAAGTGACTTACGAGTTCCCCCACTCCAGCTGATCAAACTAGGACGACAGAGGACGACACTTTCCCTAAAAACGTATGATAATGGCATGTCATCAAGTTCAACAAGGACTTACAATGAATTGATGGTAATACCGTTCTGCTGAGCGAACACACTCACGGCAAAGAGAGCAGCTGAAGCTACGGTCGCAAAGAACTTCATCCTTGAGGACTGGGAGGCAAAAAAAGAGAGGAATGGGAAAAAGAAGGTAAATGTTGCAGTACAAAGGCTTTTTCAGTTCAATGATCAAACTTTTGTTCATGCCGACCTTCCATCACATCACCGAGACTCCGAGAAGTTGTCAACATCTTGCTCGGCTTCAATAATCATAGTATTCAATGCTCTCTGTCCTCGAATAGTCATTCGTTCTAGTTGCCACGTTCCGAAAATAAAATAGCAGTCGCCGTGAACACTGCAAATCTTGACAGCAGCGGTTCATACATAGTTGACATAAGGAGTAGGTACTTATAAGATGTTCCATAGTTCCGAAATCCGACATGTGGAAGGCGGGCGCAGCAAGTCTGGACGCGCAGCACCAGCGCAGCAGTTTTCATCATCAATTACGAACCATTCAGTTGCTCACTCGGGCCATCTATCTCAGTAAATTTTATTTTGTCCAGGCCCAATAATTTAAAAGAAGGCATTCATGATACACTTATTACTCGTGATCAGCGGGAGAACGCTGAGCAGGCTTTGTTGCAAGCAACAGCTGCGTCACAGTTCACCTCATTGAGGGAATGGTCACCAGTCTACATCAGGGTTTTTCAACACACAATGCATCTGAAGGCAGGAACAAATTTGCGTCCTCTGCCCTGTCTGGTCAGAACAAGTCGAAAGTTCCAGCAACAGATCTGCGGGTCTGAACGATGAACTCATGATGGTAAAACGTAAATGCTCATCTCCGAAATTTCGACGTGCAACGCCAAGGCATCTCATCTGAGCGCCGTGCGCACGTATAAGCACGATGATAGTACGTCCTCAAGCCATTACTGTAATGCAACATCAGCCGTCCGAGGATCATTTTAGTCAGAGCAGCTTGCAAAAAGCCAAGATATTCTTTACCAGATTTGCCTAGTGTCTTGAAGCTGATTGCGTGACAGCAGTGTAAAGACAGAAACCATGTGAAGATAATCTCCAATCCCAAAACACATTAAATCAGGTATAATAGCGATCCCCTGGCGAGCGTAATTATTAGACTGTCCAGCCTGGATACCACGTGGCAATGAATGTACAAACCAATTTGACCCATGCCAGGCTTCATAATCCATACCTTCCGCCCAATCCCCTCAGGATTACCCTCACCCTTATACCCTTCTAACCACCCTTCCTGCATTTCTTCATCCAGGCCTCCACAAACAATCTTAACTTTAGGGAAAGCTCGTCTGAGAACAGAGACGCCACCTCCACGCGCAACTAGCAGAGTAATAAAAATGATGTGGTCTTCCCTTACGCCATGATCCAAGAGGACACGAATAGACATAAAGGCTGCTGCAGCAGTACCAATCTTTCCGGCAGACATTTTTAGCGATGAAAATCTTTTGCCTATTTGAATAGGCATACCTGAGCATCCATTACGAAAACGAAGGCTTCTTCGGCTAAGTGCCTCAATCTGACGTAGTGAGGTAAATTGGCTTGAAGTAAAAGTGGTTCGCCTGATTTGCTGTCCGATTGGATAAGCAATGATCCAACTGGGACATCGTTGATCACCCTTCTGAATCCGCGTTCAAGAGCACCTCCTCTGGGTGGTGACGATGTTTCAGTTAAATTGATAATGGAAAGACAAATAGTCCAGATACATACGATCTTAAAATTGTTACTCCGCAAAGATACTGATGAGCAAAAGTGGATATGTTGTTAATTAAAATATCAGGAGGACACGGCAATATACACACCCGTGCATCTAATTTTTTCCCGTACGATTTTACACCAACAGGAGTAATCACCGTGTTGGAGACATAGGGAAGGTGTTGCAAAGCATGCTCAACCAGCAATGTCGAAAGCCGGTCAATGAAGAAAATAAAGTCTTGCCTCGAACACTTCTTGTCTCTAAGGATAGTATAAATTCCCTTGAAGAAGGCCATGACCATGAGAAAAAAAGGAATGATTGCTGCCAATGAAAAATCTACCTGCACTTGACGTGTTTGAGGAAGGATGGTCAAACACAAATTACTCGGAATAAATTCTGACTTTGGCGATCCAGACGGTGAAGAGAGGTATCTGTGAGGAATGGCAATCTTCTGGCGGAACTTATTCGCGCGTTCTTCGAATTTTCGGTGGATTTGAGTACAGATAAGGTCAATTGCCACAGAATTATTTGAGCCAGGGACAATCTAATAGCATGTCAAGTACGGATCAGTTGAGTGAATACATCCCTTACAATGTCCGCATACGAAGCCGTTGGACGCACAAAGTTATCGTATGAAGGTTTGACGAAGCGAAGGTACCTAGACAGCAACGTAATTGAGTGGACGACCCACGAGATACTAATCAGGGCCCAACTGATCGAGAATGCCGTTAACGTCTCTGCCTCTTTCCTTAACGTCTCGTCGTAGGCGTCTCGCTAACATCAAATCGGAATCACATTGCACAAAAATCTGATAAAACTGTCAGAAATTGCCACAAGAATGGCTTTAACACACCTTGAGATCGTAGAGAGCCCTGAGTTCCGGGTCGAAGAGTGCCATAATTCCCTCAGCTAATCAAAAGGTTCGGTCCCATTTTCGTCTGGTGATAAAAGTACGTACTAATAATGATGGTAGCGCCATAAAGATATTTTATCTCAGGCATTCTTTGATGATGGTGAAATGAATACACGGGGATGTTCGTCTGTTTGCAGGCTTTCAGATCCGCCAAGCACTGTCATTCCATATCAAAAGCATAACTCAGATGTGGAAGGCTTAACCGAAAACCACGCATAATAATACCGCAGCGAACATGTCCATGTCAAGAGCACTAGGGTTGTCGAAATCGTGGAGATTTTCATGTGCACGAGCATGTTCTTCTGGACTGAGTGTCTTGTAGAAGCTATCCTGTACAATGTTATTTCACTTTTAATAGATATCTAAAAAGGGAAATACCTGAGATAGAATAATCACGGTCGGAACAGAACCCAACTTTCGGATGATTTCCCTCGCAACGTGTGTCTGAAGAGGACACGTCAACAAGTCGACCAAAAAATTGAATAATAGCAGAAAAACTCACTTTACCACTTCCTGAGCCACCTATAAAATTTTCATGGTAGATGTTCAATTTTACACTTCAGCAGAGAGGAATTGTACTCACCTGCCACGCCTATCACGAAAGCATCCGACGTTCTACGTCCATCTTCTGAATACCTGCATGTCATTAGAACCAAGATATAAGCACCAATATTACCATACAGTGAACACTGTTCAACGTCACCATGGTGGTCTTCCATGAGAATAGAGCACTGTATTTTTCTGAGTCTGTATTCTAGGAAGCGGATTAGGTTGAGCTTCCCCGGCTCCTGGGGGTGAAACGTCCTCCACAAATAGTGATTCCGTGTCCTTCACAAATTCATCTGGCATACTGTAATCGGGTAATTGGGGGTATACGGGTCACTAGTCAATCCTTAAGGACAACGTTCACTCGTTGTCCTAATCAAGTCACCAACGAGAAAAGGCCTGACGAACTCCGAAAATAGATCTATTTCCTAAATGGGAAATCAGCATCTACAACAAATAAGTTACAAAAAATAGGCAAATAGGAAAGATGTACTATGCACTGTGGTCAATTGAATAATACAAGTATGCTATGTTGTGGTCTAATAACGGTATTAAGTGAAAACGAAAAAAAAAAGATTCCTTAAGAACCATAATCAACACTTCACCGTGACGATTCTTGCCTCTAAGTTGTCGCCGAATTTGGTTCTACTGATATGGGGCTTTGTTCCAATAGCAATATCTTCCCGGTCTCCTTCTATATCTGTGATATCTGTCTCCTCAGTTGGTGTAACGGGAAGTTCACCGCCAATGACCAGGGAAGATAGATGCCTCTTGTATATCTAGTAGTCCAAAAATGTGAAGTCACAAACTCGTCATGAACAGTATATTTACTTACGCAGCCGGAATCAAGGCCAAATGTCCAACGGTTAATGTCTAGTCCTCTAGAAGCCGTGTGACCGTATATCGTACTCGCTGGATAACATGGCAATTTGTGATGCTTTCTTGCCTCCAACTCAGCACGCAATGTGAAATTATCCGGATCCATGATTATGTCCTGGTGTTTTCCCTCGAATTCAAGGCCATGGCCATCAAACCCAGCACAGCTCTCCATCTGCTCTTGCCAGATTTTGGTCCAATAGGTCCCTTTCTTCGCTTTCTTCACTACCTTGCCATCCAAAATAGCCCGCATGTTCAAGACCACCCATGGATCTTTGTTCTGAGGAACTTGGGAAAGAAGGTTCAATTCTTGAATTTGGCGAAGTTCCTCTATGTCTTCATGCCGCCTTCGGCGACCATGAGGGACTCGGGCCATCGGTTGTTTCTCGTCATCCAGTGGATATCGAGGATCAGCTGGCAGCATACCAGCGTGAACGATGAAGGCGTGCACATGAGGGATGTATAGACGAAGAGGAAGTTTCAATAGATACGCGAAATCCCTTTCCGACATTCCTTTGGCAATGTTGTAATGGTCGCTGAGCGGAACCCAGCCTTGGGGGACAAGCGCCCACCACTTCT
This sequence comes from Inosperma sp. D86, assembly GCA_026262225.1. Lineage (NCBI taxonomy): Eukaryota > Fungi > Basidiomycota > Agaricomycetes > Agaricales > Inocybaceae > Inosperma > Inosperma sp. D86. The sequence goes on from JAIUJM010000028.1 coordinate 47,520, forward strand.
TGTCATGATTATCTGTCTCTGAACGTTCCTTCTCAAGCCAGAGATCCAGGTCGACGTTCGAATCTTTTTCCAGAGCAACCCGCCACTTTCTTTCAAGGCGCTTTAGCCAGTCGTCACCGCCAGACCGAGAGATAATCCAAGTAATCCATCCACGCCATTCGATTACTTTCTGATCGTGGTTTCCACGTACCCCGGTGATATTGTGACTTGATAGAAAATCCAAAACTTTCAGCGAGTCATGAAGCGGTGCCTTTGTGATAACGTCTCCAACGTGCACAAGAACGTCTCTTGGTGGAACATAATTTACTTTATCGAGAAGATTTCTGTTTTTGTGTTAGTTATGTGTGTTAGAAAAAAAAGACACCTTGCGTCGTACCTAAGAGGTCCGATCATGCCATGGATGTCGCCTACAATGATCACCTTCCGTGTAGGATCGCCTTGAAAACTAATGAATACAACATTATAACCAGGGAAGCGGTTACGAACCTGTAGGAAATTCGTGAGGATCCAACGTCCGAAGTTCATGATAGTGACTGAAGTCAGGTAAACCTAAGAAGTACTGCAATACTTGATTTACAGAATTCTCGATTCCAGAGAGAAGAACGTATAAAAGAAAAAAGGACACAATCAGGTAGGCAAAAAGTTGGCGTAACAGAGGCATTGCTTCGCCGACTGTTGACCACTGGAACAAGGTTCCGAGAGGGGAAGGGGTGTTGGTAAGCCATACCCCTCTCCGGACGGGTGTCCTTATTACTGTGGCAAACGGCATGTCCAAAGTGGGTGGCTGTGCGGCTCGCTAAATTGCTTGAACCGAAGCGAACAATCGGCATTAGATAATAAATATCTTCCGATGTGAGTCTAAAACGGTTGCATATCTCATAGACAGAGTGACAGTGGCAGCAAGGACGGATTCTTGCAGGTGCCCAAGACTGCTGCGCTCAAGTGACAGGGGTTAATTATAGTATCGGAACTAATATAGTCTGCAAAAGATAACAAAACATATCCAAGTTAGTTGCGCAGGAGTTCATTTTCTAGTCGTCTTCGATCTACCTCCGTCATATCTTCATTTTCGTTAGTCGCGGTCCCGTACCACTTCCAAGCATTTCGCCTCACGAAGTCCTCGTATGACCAGAGCCGAACTTCCAAATCGGTCACATCGCAATACACATACGTCTCCGCCGACGTTGGGCGGTGTGATTCTGTGGGGAATTGTACCAAAGCGGTAGAATGGGTAAGGAGGGTATCATCGTCCACTGCATATGCAGAGATATCTTTAAATCCTTCCAGAGGGTATACCTCTATTCGGCGTCTCTCGTACTCCTTCGTGTTCCGCTCAACCACACTTGAACATGCTCGAAGTGAATGTGAAAACTTACATCGCCTTCAAATATATCCAAGCAAGACACGTCTGCATCTGTGAGTCCTGTGACGAGCATGCCTCGTACAGACTTCTCCTCTCGTGTCAGCTCTCGCTTAAAGAGCCCTTCTGATTGACTAAGAGGCACTACGCCGGGATAATCTGCATCCTGCGAGGCAGTTATTATATAAGGTCGTTGTTAATGGTAAACAACTGAAACGAAACCTTGACTCGATGCCGAGTATAATCCTGCATTGTACATATAATTATGTAAAGCATGGCAACCGAATTCCAATTCCTTGAGCATACTTACCAGTAGAATGGCTCGACATAATTGCAGATGAGAGCCGTTATTGGCAATGACCCTCATCAGAATTTTGGGGTGCATCAGTGTGCCATAGAAGAAGGCTGTATGGCTTCCAACCATCGCTTCAACCTTGACACGGCGGGCAATGGGCTGTAATTGTTTGACGCGTGAGTGAACTGTGAGTGAACTGTGCATGAACTGTGCACGAACTGTGAATGAAGTGTATTTGAACAATTGACTTTGTTCATCCACTGAGCAAGACAATTTGGGATGTCTGCTACCGGTAGTACTATGTGAGGAAAGCTGTTGGAAAACTAGCTGAGCGGGCTTCTGATCTTATCGCCGAATGTTTCTGTATATTTATTTGGCCGCTTACGAGGCTGAGTATGCTCGCAATTAGATTCCTTCACTCAAGTACTCAAATCCTTTACAGTTCACTCACAGTTCACTCACAGGTCACTCACAGGTCACTCACAGTTCACTCACAGTTCACTCACGCGTCAAAAAATACAGCTGATTGCCCGCCGTGTGATGAGCTTCACCCTAAGATATGTTAAGCGCTCAGCAAGTGACTCTGAGCCTTGATGATGCCGGCAAATCCGGACCGCCATTAAGTCACTGATTCATTCGAGGTTCCTTCAAGTGTCCTTCCATGTCTTCCTGCGGAAATCCCGGAGAAAATGATAAGCTGATTCCTCGTGAGTTTACACCCGGCACATAAAAACAGTGTTTGACATAAGATAGGAAGGCGGAAGTTTGATAGCAAAACCAAAATTTGCGTCAAGTGCAAAGAAGAGAATGGCAACATTGTGATCAGACACGCTGTATACTGCAAGTTGAGTTCCTTACCTTTATAATGTATATTGTTTTCTAATTTTATTTTCTTAAACTAGGACGTGTTTTCTTTTTCTCGTGCAAGCGCGATTTAAAAAAGTGCTTGAACCTACGATCAATGATGACAAGGATGGGCAACGACGCAAAACCCTTACTGCTGCTGGATCTTTGGTCATTGGATTTTCTGGTGGAACATGCTCAACTTCTATGCTTGATTTGATTGCGAGAACGTATTTTGCTCCTCGTACACTTGACGAGGAAGGCCTCAAGGGTGGAACCAACCATCCTCGGAACACAGTTAGACGCGTTTGGAAGGGACAACCTGCAGTTTGTTATGTTGAAATATGTGGTGCCCTACCTATGGTATGAGTCTATTCTTCTGCACGAACGGTCATAAGATGAACGACACCAGGAGATAGACAGGACAGAGAAAATCCGTACTGTTGTGGAGAACCTTCCCGGCTCCCCTTTCCAATTTATTCCACTGCGATTGGAAGATTCTTTTGATCCAACTTGGTGGACTGCAGTAGGCGGAGATTTTTCAAAAAGTCGTCTCCAGCTTAAATCAATACACGAAGGTCAATTTCTCCAGAAATCAATTTTCTCTGAATGATGTTCATGAACTCTTTAGATCTCAGGTTGTCAGATCTGCATACGAATTTACCTGGAGACCCGGAGAAAAGTTCCCTTGAAAGATTGAATACATACTTATCAGCTTTACCAACCCAAACTGCGGTTCACAATGCCATCCACACCCTTATTCGTGTATTACTCTTACACACAGCAGCATCTCGCCAAGCCTCCCACCTTCTCCTAGGAACATCACTCACCTCCCTGTCGGTAAATCTCATTTCTGGAATTGCACAGGGATCAGGATTTTCAATCGTTGAGGAAACTCAAGAAGAGTGGACTCCCCGACCACAAGAAGGAATCCCCGTACGAGTGGTACGTCCAATGCGGGATATCGGCATGAAAGATTGTGCCATCTGGAATTTGTGGAACGGCTTGCATCCTGTTCCCCGCTCGATAAGTGACCCTGATGTTGGGCGAAGTGCAATCGATACACTGACTAGAGGCATGTTCCCTTACTTTTCCTTGTTTCAAGATATTGAACCATACGGCAGACTTTATATTCGGCCTAGAGGCCGACTATCCCTCAACAGTATCGACAATTGCTCGTACATGCGCTAAACTTACCGCAAAGGAGGACTTTGGAACTATCTGCATTTTCTGTGAACGGTTTGATCATTTTTCCTCGTTTCTTAATCAAAAATGGCTTAGATATTCCTTTCATAGGCCTTCTCAGCGTGATATTCAGAAATGGAAATCACAAATATCAATCCGCTCCTATCCAGCTACCTCATCTGCAGTTTCTGGAACATTCTGGCCTTCACACCTGTCCGAAGGTGAAATCCCAAATTTGAAACAGGATCACTCAGATCCAGACTCCCAGTCTTTGGCACCTTACCTATGCTATGCATGCCATACCACATTGACAAGTCGCAATAGTCGAAACGTTATAACAAGGCCACAAGACACTTCCGAAGTGCCTCTGCCGACGTGGGTCGGTTCCTCCTTCAATTCTATGAAGTCTTCTCGAAATATGGGCGACGGTGACACATCCTATGTTCGACAGCAATCCAGATCAGAGCTAAGGTCGCAGATAGAAGATTTCCTGATTCCTGATATGTAGGCCGCCGTCGATAGCCAGAGAATTGTCAACGAATAAAAACAATATATTGTATTTTGCCGTTTGGCGGGTTTTATCGGAAGCATGGAAAGCACACTGAATGGCAGAAATGGTCGTCATTTATCCGTTACATATCTTCTGCCCAGTTGCAGTGCAATGAGACGCCTAGTGCTGCTGTGATAGGACACATGCTCCCGTATATAACCTATGCCAGAGCCGGGTCCTGATGATCAGCTACTATGCTCAGACACTCTGCGCTGATGGATAGAAAGTATAATACAGGCGGTCTTCTGTGTCTAAACAATCCAAATGCAATATCTAAATCTATCATGTTGTCTACTAATCAAAAAATTAAAATGTTAGGAACTTGTTGTAGTACAGGCCGGAAGAGTGTTTGATAGATCTGACCCTATGTAATATCAGTGTTATTGAAGAGTTTGCGACACTCGCCAGCAAATGACGGACCTGGATAGAACCAAAATGACACAGCAACAATTATATAAAGACCTGGAAAATGACATGAGTTTGGACTAGATAGTCGTTTTGACAGACCACTTAACATATTAAGATGACACCTTCGAGCCAATTAGATTTACCATCAGCAACGACGTAGCTCATGGTATTTACTAATCGAAATATGAACTCGTAAGAGGCTGACACTTCATTGACACAGAAGAATTTACCTGCAATATACAGGACCTGCGCATTTGGTTCAGTGATGAGTGCGTCATAAATAAGATAGACGCACCATGGACTGGAAGGGATCCATCAATAGAGACAAGGGCTTATTTGTGATCCAACCCA
>JAIUJM010000029.1:0-50948 GCA_026262225.1 Inosperma sp. D86
TGCTCCATGTGGACCGTTCTTGATGTCGCGTTTCGGCGCGCCTCGGGGTACCTCCATTTGAGCTGCAGAGTGCAGGAGTGGTCATCTCCATTCATCTATATGATATTGCCAGCTCCAAGCAGGGTGCGCTGAATGAGTAACCGGTAGCTGACCATCTCAATTAAACCACATTTCCTCATCCTTTGGGCAGCAGAGAGTGGATCTTGGAAAGAACCCCATTTCTGGAAAGGGGTACTCCTCATGCTTTTGAATGTATCTCAAGGATACCTTCGGCGGGAACTTGTAAAGTTCACTGGCAGGTCACCAGTCACATGTAGGTACCTGCGCAGCAACATCAGTGGGGAAGGAGTGTGACGGTTAAAAGCCGTTGAATCCTGACCAAATTGAATAGGGCTTCACTTGACCGTGACAACCAGAATTGGGGATGCTTGGCAATCACCGACTGATTAATGGCTGTGTCTGTCCTCATCTAATCCATGATCAGAACTGCTGATCACAAGCGTCGAATGCTATTGATTCTGTATGTATTTGAACTTTCAAATCTTTACATACATTGATACAAAACTGTAATTGATTGCGGGCCGGAACCGTAAGTTACATTCAATGAGTGCCTTTCGCCGTCCCGTCTTACGACCCCTGAGGGCTACACGACTAAATTAAGCCTTCAAAATCACTGATAAGGCTAGGCCAAGGCTGAGCTGCTGCGGTACATACAGTTCAAATAGATTTTCAGATGATGGTTACGCACAAGATACGCCAGCGCCTGATAACTGGGCCATGCTTGAAGGTTTAAGGAACCCTGTCTGTTATCGTATCGTCTGCAGTTGTGGGAAAGGAAGACCCGAGCAGAATTTATATAACTCAGCTTTAAGCATGCAACCTTACTTATTCAATTACGATGGTGGCTTAGCTTTTGCTTTCAGTCCCTCTCAAATCATTAATTACATCAATGTTCTGGTGAAGAACGTTGGAACTTGGAAGAACGTGTCCTTCGCGGAAGACGATAATGATTTCCCACACTGTAAGAGTTATCGTCCATCAAATATAGAGCGATCTAACGATGTCTCTGATATAATATTTGTACAGGTCCTCATGCTACACATCTGAGTCCTTGGGATTGCAGCGCTGACGAAATTGCGTGGCCGAAGACCTTATCGACCACTTCAAACACACCTCTCAGCTTTACTACAAGGGTCGTTGATCACTGTTAGTAAGTATTCCAGTGGACACCTAAAGTTTCCTCACCTTTTTGGCACCTCTTCTTCTCTCCATTTCCTTGCCAAATCATTTGGATGTTGTGCTCAGGAAGTTCTATGGTAATCCATAATCCCTGAACCTTTTGTATTGATAATTTCTATGGTCGCAATTGTGTCAATACTTATCACAGCATGTTGACAGCATGTCGGCTTTGCAAATTGGAATTACTTGAACCACGCAGGCATCTCTCGCAAGCATGCTGTAACATCAGGTTTAGTACTTGTGTATGCCTAGAGAAGGTATAGTGTGTTAAAATAGTATCCTAATATCATCAGGAGTCCAGTAGGTTGCGGTGGCAGCCGCATATCGCCTAATTTTGTCCTCTGATAAGTAACTGTTACAGGGCCTCAGAATCAGGGATCAAAAGTATGCTGTTCCCTGCTCCCTGTGGGCATCCTCGCCGTTATCTAAAACTTCAACATTATCTTCATTTATCGGCTAGCGGACCGAAGGTACTTGTCTAAATTAGGAAATTGACCCTGAAGTTCCCACGGGTGATTTTGTCTTTGGAGGCACTCCTTGTAACAATCCATCCTCTATTCTTTACGAACAAATGGCCTGTAGAGGAGGTCAGTATTCAAGAATATGTTTGTCTTGCAAGACATGTGTGTTGCACAGAGCTGGCTGACGGGATAGAACACGTTTCTTCAACATTTTGATGTCTGGAACAGTCTGCCGACATTGCGCGTGTCATATTACATCGTCCGGCCCTTGTTCTTGCTTGTACTCGAGGCGCAGGGAAGCCAATAATAACGCAGCGTTTACATTTATTGCAAAACGTGTACGCGATAATCGAGGACGCCTCTGCAAGCCCTGTATTCTTTGACCTCAATCAGTAGTAACAATAATAAGAAAATATTCTGACTGCAGCTACACCTGTAACGTTTCTATAACACTGAACTGTTTAGAGAACTTGTTATCAACAAACTGGCCGGGGATGGTGAGGACGTGACCATAAATGGGGTATTTTCCGGGACCTGTCAGGAGAAACTGACGCACATCAGTCCAGAGTTGTTACTGCTCAAGCACCCTCTTCAACCTACAACCACCATCTACATTGTTTCGACTCGTCGCCATCGATTTCTGCAATTATATTCATCGTCCGTAGTGACGAACTACCTGAATTTTCATCAAGCTTCCTGTATCAATCATCTTTGTCCTAAACTACTACATCTTTCGTCACCATTGCTTCGCCTACTCACCCAACCCTTGAACGGGACATTTTGTCCACCCAAATTCAGTCAGATTCGACTTTGGAATTAACTACAGCCGCCAGTCGACGTTCTGCGACGCCCACACCAACTCTCACCTACAGAGTTCCCACAGACTCGACTGTTCTAAGCCTCGTTCCAGCCACTCGCTCCAGGTCTGAACTTGAGCAAGGAAGTAGCGAAGCAGACGAAACAAACTCCTCTGTAGCATCTGGTAAGCAGCCAAGTAACTCTGGATTATGACTGGGTTGAACTAAACTCGCGTCCAACTATTTTGCTTCGTCTACATTGAAATAAATCATCTACGGCAGATCCGGCATTCACAAGAGCTCGCAAGAGGCAAAGAATCGGCAGCTCAAGTTTGCCTTCTTCTGTGCATTTGAACCCAATGCCCAGCCAATCTTCCAGCATTTCGTCCCACAATATGACGAGGCTCGCCGACTCTGATCTTGGTTTATCTTCGTCTGCGTGCTCTGATGTATCCGTACATGCCGGACCATCCTCGTTAGCGAGCGGGTCTTTTGGTGGCTTAGTCGCCACGAACGGCCACACGAATGGTTTTGGTCCAATGACCAACGGGAGCTCGGGAACGTCCGCAGTCATGGGGAATGGTTTGCAAAAGCACACTAAAATCACGAAGGTCTCTCTGCCTGGAACAAAACTCTATGAAGGTTCCTCTGTTGATCGTGAAGAATTTGTACGTCTTGTGATTCAAAGTCTACGTGATATAGGCTATGTGTATGACCGCTTTCACTTATCTTCACGTCCAATTGTTTACTCTCCTTGTTTCAGGGAATCTGCAGCCACGCTGGAAGCGGAATCCGGATATGCAATGGAATCGCTAGAAGTATCGCAATTTAGACAATATATTCTTGACGGAATGTGGGGGAAAGCCGAGACAGCTCTGGAAAGGTTAGGTGTAGACCCAGAAGGAATATGGGTGCGAGCAATATTTTTCATTTTCACTGTGTGAATTATATTCACGCTCATTTGTTAGGATGCAAAGTTCCTTATTAGCCGGCAGAAGTATCTGGAACTAGTAGAAGCCAGGAAACCAACAGCTGCGTTGCAGGTTCTACGAAACGAACTTACTCCTCTGAATGTCGATCCTGATCAATTACATATGTTGTCAAGGTCATCCTCTTTCCATTGTTTACTCTATTGTAACTCACCTTTATCTGCATTGAAATGGTACAGTTTAATTATGTGTACGGAACCGGAGGATTTGCGTAGAAGAGCAGAGTGGGATGGCGCATCAGGCACCTCACGACATCAATTGCTCGCTGCTTTACATGGTACACACGCACTATCCCAATATGGATTATCCTTATACTTTTATATTAGATTATATCCCATCTGCCGTCATGATTCCACAACGACGATTTGCAACCCTCCTTCACCAAGCAGAAGACTTCCAACGACAACAATGTATCTACCACAATCCACCGCTAGATTCCCGGTTCTCCCTCTATTCGGACCATCGCTGTAGCAAGGACGACTTTCCCCGAATTACGACGACCATCTTGGAAGTTCATACTGATGAGGTGTGGAATATTGAATGGAGTCATGATGGCAACTATCTGGCCAGTGCAAGTAAAGACAGGTCGGCCATTATCTGGCGAAGAGGGGTGGGTACTTGTCTTCGGTTGCTCTTGTATAACCACTAATTCGTCTTGACAGTCGGTCATCAACTCGTCATCAACTTCGGAGTGGACGGCACACCTCATTCTTCGTGACCACCAATATTCTGTTGGATGCTTAGCTTGGTCGTTAGATGACTCGGTGTTGCTCACAAGCTCAGAACACGTTATTACGATGTGGAACGCGAGAGTGAGTAACGTCCCTAATGACATCCTTGAGTGTCGCTCAGCTAAGAATTCCAGACTGGCATTTGTATCCGAAGTCTCGAAGATCATACAGAGACTGTGACAACACTTTCATGGCTATCAGATGGCTCAGGTTTCGTATCTGGGGGGCTAGACAGAAAAATTACTATCTGGGTATGCTTTCCTTAAACACTTTTTTCAACATCACTCACCTTCCCTTAGAATTCTGACGGCAAAGTACGAGAAACATGGGGTACTATTGCTATCCGGTTGACAGGTTTTTCCATAACGCCCGATGCCCGACGGCTAGTAGCTGTTGGCATGGAACATACCCCTTACTACCCTCCATCTGACCCACAAGCTCGAGATGGATCGATGCCTCCAACTGGTCCTCAGCCACCCACAAGACCAGGTCACAGGTTAATGGTCTTCGATTTTGCAACGAAGCAGTTAGAGTCGTGAGTTCCACGTATTTAGTTTTAGTTGATGGCTGATGGTCGTTCTTTATTACAGTTCAGTGCGGCTAGAGGGCGAACTAATGAGCATAAAGACTTCACCAGATTCCCAACATTTGCTCATCAACCATTCTCCGAACGTAAGTTATTTCTTACCTATTTTGTTCTTGTGGCACGTGCTCATGCCATGTGCTGATGTAGGAAATACAGCTATGGGATCTCCAGAACCTGAGGATAGTAAGCAGATATAAAGATCTGAAACAGAGCCGGCACGTAATCCGAAGTTGTTTCGGCGGTAATGATGGAAATTTTGTTGTTAGTGGTAGTGAAGGTGTTTATATCTTTTATTCTATATCCAGTCTTGTTTACTGATTGCGCTTCGTAGATGCCATGGTATACGTGTGGCATCGCGATAGTGGCGTGTTACTGGAAAGTCTTTCAGGCCATGGCAATGGGAGCGTGAATTCTGTGGCCTGGAATCCTACAAATGAGCGCATGTTCGCGTCATGTTCAGATGATGGTACAATTCGGATATGGGAGGCCCCCTCTGCTGGCGTGTATATGGCTGAACCACCTACAGATGCGGCGCAGCCTTCATCAGCCTCTATGTTGGTGGAAAAAGGGAAGGGCAAGACAAAGCAGTCTACAGACGGAGACGAGGGTTCCACAAACTCTCTAGGAACGTGGCTTGATCAAGACCAACACCTTATGTGATCCCTTGCATCTACGAGGGCGAATTTGTCCTGATGGCCATCATCATTCATGACCTCTACAGCTCATATTTCATCACTAATAACCTTCCCTCCCCAACGATCATTACATGTTTGCTGATCCATCGTTTCAATTTGCGACAATCACGATTCGCGCTTCACCGTCGTACGACCCCATATCGTCATGAATGTATCAGAGACTGCATAGCTACTACACCCCAATGTTGAACCACTATATAGAACCATCGGCATCCCACATGCACCCAGAAGAGATACCTATTCAACCTGTAGCCGCTGATTTCGTAGTTGGATGCCTGCCATGTAAAGTAGTCCATACAATGGAACATAGGCAAGACCTCGGGTATCAACCTTCTTTAATTCATTTGCTATTTGCGTGATAATATGCCGCCCATTGAAACGTTCATCCCTAGCGCGTTTAGCCACAGTATTTTGGTTGTAAAATCAGTTGAAGGTATACAAGTAGGGTCTTGTAAACAATTGTCAGTTTAATATCAATTTAATGATCTAATCATCAATACATGAGACACGGTCGACAAGTCAATAATAAAGCATTGCAGCACTTTATAGCAGGAAAAATGGGCGCAAAATAAACTCAAGAGCTAATATAGTAGTGTCTTGACTACATGGACCACTTGTGGTATCTCCTGCCCAGATTAAGGCGCAAGTAGACGCAATGAAGACGAGTTAAGGAGCAGCGCAGAAGAGAATGATTGCAAAAATGAGAAAATGGTGAGATCATCTTATACGCCAAAATAGAAATTGTTATTGTAAATGTACTGCATGAGAACGCAAATCCGGTGATCTATGAAGGTTGGGTGGGTGGTAGTTTGCGTTTCGGCACAAACAAAGATGCCATCGGGTCTTTCTTTGGTGAGCGCATCTTGGGAAGAGGTCGCGATGTTTCGGATACAGATGATATGGACATTGCAGGCGATTCTCTGGGTGGGTGGATACAATGAGTGACATCGTCCTTAATGGGTGGGGTCGTGGCTTGTGAAATGTCAAAAGTAGAGACAACTTTGGATGAAGCTGCAGATAACGAAGTTGGCATGGCTTGAGGCCGAGAAACGGTAATAGTATTAACAGTGACTCGGTTTGTGGATGAAACCGCCGACGGCAGGGTTGAACCGGAAGCTGGAGGGTAGATCCGGTAATTCTTGGCTGTGGACATAGGAGGAAGAATTCGGGCATTCAACGCCCGTTGGATCTTTGATGCTTCACTACGTGTTTTCTGAAATAAAGTCTTTGGCTGAGAAACATTGTTCCCTGTTTGTAACCAAGGATTCTGAGCAACGTACGGACACAAGAAGCAGACTTGACTCACATCCAGTTCGTAGGCGTTTGGCAGGGGGCACACGATCAGTGAACTTGACTTCTTTCTCTTTCTTCCTCTCATCGGCTTCTTGGCGTTGGGTTCGTATCCTGGATCCTATTTCTTCAATTCTTTTTGTTTCTATTGCCTGCAATGTCTATAAGAAGATCAGTGCCGCTGAGCTACTGCGAGCAATAACATGTGGCAGCACCCACAAAGTAGCGGGACCGCCATGAATCTGGATCTTGCGGGATGTCACTGGGTGAACAGCGATCTATAGCCGTCAAGTGATAAGCCCGAAAACATAAGTCCCGCCATATTTCTGGAAATGAAGAGTGTCAGCAAGTGAATGTAGGTGGCACCCCAAAAACATAGCACTGACCTGATGTATCGTTCTCGAGATGCTTTAAAATTTCATGGGTGATCTTTGAATAAGTTGATCTAAGTTGATGTAAAAAACTCACAGGAGAGAGTTGCTCAAAGCGAAGCAACTGTTCTGTCGTACATCTATACAAAATTGGTTTAACCAATGAGTAACTTAAGTCACCCAGACTGTGTATCGCTGCTCAAAAGCATGAACATTTATCCAACGATTGTTCGAGCATCTCATACCATCTGTATTGGCAACTGCCGCTAGAAATCACAATGACTGGTGAGATCATGGGTTCGTCCTTTCTAACAACGTTCGCACCCCTCTGACACAGCTGGACCAAAGTAGGTACTCGACGATGCTGCGTTTCATTTTCTGCCACGTCCATTGCGGAATATCCCACAAGCGAGATTCAAGTACAAGTCAGAAGTTGGTTGTCACTGTTACATGGAATGCAGTGGCTTATGTATTTCCTCATTTGAACACCTGACAGCGTTGACAGTGGAAATAGCCTTTTACGGCAACTATTTTCGAATCGGACACTATCTGACCTCGATATCATATTGCTCAAGTAATCGTGCCATCTGGTTACCGGATTTATATTGTTTCCAGATATTTTGTTCTCGGATTTACACGCTGAATCTAAGGTCTAGATGCCGTGACGTCGCCTGAAGATATCCTTTCCTTCTATCTGTTCACACTGTAGTTCTCGATCAACACGTCGGTGCTGGTCGGACACAACACCTTTGAGGAAGTTGGCATTGACCATCTATCTCCCCCTCCCAGCACACGGATTCTGCCGTTAACTACCACATGGCGTCATATTGTTCTTGTCACCGAGTCTTTGTGTAGATGCTCCTCATCCAAAGATCTTACATTTTTTGTTGCAGGTGATGGGCAGATTTCCAAAAGGGCTTCTCATTTCTGGATCCTATGATTCAATTTTGGCTTGTGTCACTGGCAAAGACTTCTCTCTCACGAAAAGTTCTGGTTTACCGAACACATGAACTATAAAAGCGGCGACTAACCTACTCAGTTCCCCACACAATGCAGCAGGCTACTCACCCAAGATTGCATCTACGGGATGCTCACGACGCTCACGTTGTCTTTGAGGCTGTTCGACTGGGCTATCTGAGCCCAATTTCTAGACGCCTGAATGAGATGGAACGAAATACCCTTGTTCGGCCTGGCGCCGTCTTCGTATGGTTTGAAGCAGAGGACGACTCTGGACTGATGCGCTGGACGGGTATGCTGGGCATTTTATATGACGATCCTATATCCTAAATTCCCCACCTCTAGACGGCCGTTCATGGGGCCAGAGTCGCATGCGTGAAGTATGTCTACAATTTTCAATAGTCCTTCATGTTTTGATTAACGTCTTCAAGCCATATCTCTTCTACGACGAGAAAATGCCTTACGACGCGGCTAGGGCAGCAACGGAGATGAACAGGTGAGTTATCGATGGCGTACCTTGCTGAGTCTACACTAAAGATCAACAGAGGTCCTGCGTACCGCTTTATCGATGGTGGTCCTCGGTCGGGCCCAAGTTCTTCAGCCATCTCTCATCAAGATCGCACGGCATACCATCACCCAGGGCTTGTAAAACAAGCCTATTCTGCCTGGGTGACTCTCGCGCCTGATTCAAGACCCCAAAAATGGCACATCACTGCCTACTTCACCTACGCTGATCTTTCTCATCTCCCGACTGTTGACCAGGACAGCCTTTTGCGCAAAATAACCGTTCCTAACGGCATCTATAGGAGCAGTCATAGCCGCACGCGGGAAAATCACGATTACAGAAGTGTAGATGACTCTGCACATGGAGAACGTTCTATGCATGGTGATTCCAGTGGCCACGCAACACTCCCGTCGATCGCGTCTTTGGCTGTATGCCCACATCCCCCTCCTCCTAGCCCTCCGAGACAGCCTTTGCCCCATGGGGCACGACTTCCTGAAGACCAAAGGTTGATACACATGCTCAATTCGCGACATGTGCGTTGAATTTTTGCAAGAGCCGAGATTTGGATCCGGAGAAAAGTACAAGAATGCTAAAACGTAGAGGCCGTTGCTGTAGAGGTCATTCGAAGCATTTTTCTTGGGGGGGGGGGCAATCTTATTTATATTCCTTTGTATCCATTAGATCGTAGAATACAGTCCATCCATTGGCATCTTCAGCTTGGAAGGCATAAACTTGGTGTGAAACTTACTTTTTTGAGATTCATACATGACCAGCCATGTTGTGGCGTTCGCAAAATCGATGGGTGAAACGATGCATGAAACGAAATCTGAGGGATTTTAAAAATTCCATTGTGCTTGATGCCACATAAGGGGATTCTATGACACAAACAAGGCGGGATACTGAGGCATTGATTGTTTCATTTCGTAGTCACAGGCAATGGTGGCGGAATATTCCGTTCTCCTACTAAATACACCAGCTGATCGTTGTACTGAGGAGTAGACGGGAATACATTCACGAAAACTTCCGGCTATGGCGAAACTTTGGTCTTCCAAGGTCTTCAAGGTCCGAAAACGTAAGTGAACTTCTGCTGATACACAGATGGGGTCCCTCACGCTCACCCTCGATCCCAAACTGGATCGTGCAAGACCCGGCATTGAAATCTAAGTGCCTAACTGAAAGAGCGCGCTGTAAGGGATAGATGGACCATTCATTCGTCATCTTCGTCTGACAGTGGATCTGAAGCATTTTGGAGCTGTTCAGCATTCATGGCGCCAACTATATCCTCCGATTCACCCTTTTGCGCTGCAAGCCGCTGTCCTATCACAAGTGTCAGAGCTCAATTATAAACGAGACTGAACTCGCCTACTTATAAGGGTGTGAATGGCCTCTTGAGTCCGCCTCTCTAACTTCGCAAGCTTTTTCTCTAATTCCCGCTTCAAATCCCAATTTGGTCGTTTCGGTGCTATGTTAAAGACATCCTGAACACGAAGGTCAGATGGGACTTAAACATACTCGGCGAGACAAACCAGTTCTTGTGCTCTGCGCCTCTCGTCATCGGCGATAATTTGCGCCGCCATTCCTGTCACTTGCTTCTCAACCGTGTCCTCCATTACAACATCATTCACTGTGTGCTTTTTCAATGCTCGAGATTCTGGGTCAAAATTTCTGTTCTTGATCAGAGGTTCAGGAACTCTGTTAACATAATAGATGTTGGTAAGGATATATTGTTCAAGCACTGAAGTCAACACACCCATTTTCATTCACAAGTTCGCCAGCTTTACGTTTTCTGAGAGCAACAAGTCGCGCTTTTCGGGCCTCAGATACTTCTGCAAGCGACATGTTTAGAACTGAAGTGGGCTTTCTTACTGCCAAGTTTCCATCAACTGGTGACTAATCCTGTGGAACGGGCCGGAGACACAAAGTTCGAGGGTTGGTTCCATCGCTACATTCATGTGGCCTGCCTGGCATGGCGACTCCCTACGGATTCTGGAACGTCATCTCTTTCGAGTCTTTGCACCCTCGAAAAGATTCGCCAGTGGGATAACTCCGACAAGGAAGCGGCATTTGGATATGGAAGAATTTCCATGTGATGTAGTACGGTATCTTGGTTCAATTGTTACATTGTGAAGTGTGTCTGAATGCCTATAGCAACTTTTCTATCATAGCACATATTGGTAAAAATTATTTGTGACGTTTGCTTTTCGAAATGCTTACGTTGTCGACAACTAAGATCATGGTAAATCAACACTCGCAGACAGGTGAATTGAATCAATCGTTTGCATTCATAGAATTTGACCCATTTCTTTTGAAATAGGCTTCTAGAGGTGCTTTCCCAAAATATACCACAAAAATACGAAAATCAACTTCCTAAAGCTGACAGGAACCATCCATACGAAGACCTTAGGTGGCAAAAATGAGCAAGTTCTAGACAAATTGAAGGTCGAAAGAGAAAGAGGGATAACTGGTCAGAGAGATTGTGATGATATTCCAAGCGAATCTTGTCTGAAGTTCTGCTCATAGTTAAAGCTCAAACAGCGAGGTACGCTCTAGAGCTCCTTCAGGCGAGCTGTCCAACAATGCATTTAGCATGATCCATACATTTGAAGGCAAGGAATTTCTGTTGAACCTAATCGACACACCAGTAAGGCGCCATTCATTTTTACTGAGGATCTCTTAGAACAGCGTTTAGGGCCATGTAGATTTTGCTTGGGAAGTATCACGATCGCTGGCTGCCTGCCAAGGAGCTCTTCTGCTGGTCAGGATGCTCATTGGTTTTTTAATCGACTGTTCTGACTATGATGACCCCAGGTCGATGCGAGTCAGGGAGTTCAGGCGCAATCTATTTCGGTATTTCACAACGCCAAGGAAAGAGGGTTAAAGATTATTCCTGTTTTGAACAAGGTGTGTATGGATGCTGACTCCATAGTGATAACTTACATTTTTCTCGAGATCGATTTACCTGCTGCACAGCCTGAGAGGATTGCTGCTCAAATCCAAGCCACTTTTGGAATGGATCCTTCCGAACTTCTTTTGGTCTCAGCTAAAACAGGAAGGGGTGTTGCAGGTGTTTTGGAAGCCATCATCAAACGAATACCTCCCCCTCGTGCTCGGGTGGATGCACCTCTAAGAGCGTTTCTGTTTGATTCGTTGTGAGTACCCATTGTTTGCTGAATCATCGAACGCTAACCACTTGCCAAAGCTATGATCAATATCGAGGTGTTATTTCTCTAGTCAATGTACAAGATGGTGTTCTAAGGAAAGGTACGGCAATTTAAAGTTCATCATTCATGCTCCACCCATGCAACTTCCTTCACAGGGGATAAAATTGCTTCTTGTTATACCCGGAAGAAGTACGAAGTCATGGAAGTTGGTTTGATGCATCCCGAACAAGTTCCTACGAAGAGTTTGAACCCGGGACAAGTCGGTTACATCGCTTGTAATATGAAACAATCTTCAGAGGGTGAGTTGATCCTAGGTCTTCAATCTTCGCTAAACAATTCGCATCAGCCCACATTGGGGATACAATTCATCGGTTTGGGGAACCCGTGGAGTCTCTTGCCGGCTTCCAACCAGCGAAACCCATGGTGAATTGATTACTCATGTTTTCTTGATCGAAACGGAACCTTATCTTTTTCAGGTTTTTGCAGGGATATTTCCAATCCAGAGTAATGATTTCCCTAAATTGGAAGAGTCGATCAATCGAGTAAGCCTGCATAGCGAGATCTCCACCTTTGCCTTATCTTTTTCCAGTTGACTTTAACTGACCGAAGCGTCACTGTACAACGTGAGTCTTCCACGGCACTTGGTCAGGGTTGTCGTCTCGGTTTTCTTGGTACATTGCATATGGATGTTTTTCGACAGCGCCTTGAGGATGAGTATGATGCAAGTGTCATTGTCACGGCGCCTACTGTACCATATAAGGGTTAGTATTCAATTTGACAGGCGTTCCAGCAATTTCTGACAGTCTCCAAGTCATTTTCAGTGATGGAGAAGTCATGATCAGTAATCCTACAGATTTTCCTGATGTTGGTAACACGGGCCTCCGCATCAAAGAGATCCAGGAACCTGTTGTCAGGGCCACTATAATCGTTCCAGAGGGTTTGTTTTTGTCTCTATAGTTATGTGATTTGACTGAGATGTGTCCTTACAGAATATTTCGGCGACATGATGGAGCTTTGCTATTCACGCCGTGCAGACGAGCTTGAACATCGCTATTTGGATGCAGGCACCACTTCCTCTGCACGAATCATGCTGACCTGTATCCTCCCACTGTGTGAAATTGTCACTGAATTTTTCGATCACCTGAAGAGTAGGAGTTCAGGCTTTGCAAGTTTCGAGTGCGTCTCTTTTTTATTATCTCGATCTCTTATAAAATTATCTTCAATTCCCAAGTTATGAAGATGCTGGATATAGAAAGAGTGACCTTACTAAGGTTCGTGGTGATTATTTCTTTATGATTTTATACCATGAATTTTCTTAGATGATCTTTCTGCTCAATGGAAAGCCTGTGGATGCTCTTGCTTTGATAGTACATCGTTCACAGCAAGAGACTGTTGGTCGACAGTGGGTAAAAAAGCTCCGTATGTTCTACACGATTTGCGCTTTTAGTGCACTGTTTGACGCCTCAATAGACAAGGTGATCCCACGTCAACTTTTTGAAGTTCCGATCCAAGCTGCTGTAGGGAAGAAGATCATTGCTCGTGAGACTCTAAAAGCTTTAAGGGCTGATGTTACGGCTGGACTGTATGGTGGTCACTATGAGCGCAAAATGAAACACTTGGAAAATCAGAAGGAAGGAAAACGCAAGATGAAAAAGGTTGGCAAGGTCGATCTACCACAGGAAGCCTTTTTCGATATCCTCAGCCACAAAAACTAGTTCAAAACGTGAACAGAAATACTATTGAAGTATACAGTAACCATCATTTACATAATGATTGCAATAATCTTTGTTTGTCTGCACAATGAATAATGCGTTCTTTGACATTCATAGTTCATTATCTTCATCATCATAACTTTCTTTCAAGAGCCTGTATATTGATGACGGGGGATGATCGCCACTTTCACAGATGTCAGGAAGTTGTGAGGCGGAGAAATCAGATCAACTCACTCGTTCGTGATATACGCCATTATCAGCTCTGGTTGAACATAGTCATAGTAAGGATTGACAACATCCACCTTATCTACGAGATCGCCATTCTCGAACCCTAGCACATCGTTTGGGTTTCCGAAATCGAGAGCAGAATATTCATGGTACAAATTCCACAGAGGGGTCATTTTAAATTGACCTGCACACACAACCACTGGTGTGCTATGAGCTCTTGCAGCTGTAGCGGCCATTAAAGATCCACTAATTGCAAACATGCCCCCATTTGCAAGGATGACGTGTGCTCCGAGGATGACTTTGTTCACTCGCGACATCAGCGCAAATATTGATGAGTCTGGCACAAGGAAAGTTGGGATTCCGGCTGATGAAAGAGATTTTGCTATTTCTCGTCCATCATATCTGAGATTGAGATTGAGAACCGAGGAGTAGACCTAAGTATTTACAAAGGGGTCTTACGAAGGCGCCGTCTCTGCGACAATAACAGAGTAATTTCGTGCATGGGCGGCTGCTATCAGGAAATGCTCAACCGTTCTGGACATTCCAAGAGTCAAGACTATTTCACTACAAGAGGATGTTTGGTTTTCAGAGGGACAATGAGAAATGGGCAGTTGTACTCTTACTCTGAATGAATATGGTCCTTAGCATTCTTCGAGATGTTATCGTACACGGTCTCCAATTCGTCAAGGACGTCTTGAATGGCCTCCATTAACACGGGCTTGAGTCCCCGTGCAAACGAGTCGGGATCATCAGCATCGCTCTCTCTTATCGCACCCTTATTTTCGGAGGATTTTTGGTGGACTGCTGCCTGCTTTCTGGGTTGGCCTTGTAGAACGAATTTGGATATCGAGAATGAGGTAGGGTTGGGGAGATTTGTAGATCGAGTCGCAGCATGGTATTCTTCTCGTATATGATGGAGTACTTTTCTCACTGTGTTTCCAACCGAGTGTTCTATATGTGTGTAAGACATCGAGCTGGGAGAGTGGAAGATCGGACACCTTTAGGCTGAGCATCAACTAGCCTGCGCCCTGCACTTCTGATTATGCTAACCAGTTGCTCAAGATTTGAAAACTTGGCCTTTGTAATGACTTGTCTCAATACCAGAAGGGTTTCCAAAGCTGTGGTTCTCGAGCCAACGATCTGTCTGTTCAAAGAATGGCGTTAATCAAGGGGGTTTCAAGTGCTAATTTACTTACCGTCGTCTCAACTTTGAGGCGAGGACTTCAATAGATTTGTGCGCAGGAATATTTCGTGTATCTGAAGTCATGCTCTCCTATTTCGGGCCTTTGCAATACTGAAGGCGGCTTCAATGTTGACCGGAATGATATTTCCGGACCTTTATCCCGATAACGCCGTGCTTAGAGATAACCTGTCCGATTATCGCCACTTGAGCCGATCTGGGCATGAGTGACCGATATATGGTGCCCTTTCTGATTTGTTTCACGCCGTGGGCGACATTCCTCCTGAGAATTCAATTTGAGATTCTCACTCTGTGTACCAATTTCGGCAATTTCCCAGTGCGAGTGGGAACGATTTCTGACGGCTCTGCGTTGTTTCCGGATCCTTATCATGAAATGGAGTCTAGGCGAGTATCGGGTGTCGAGGTGTCAGCTGCGTCCCTAAACCTGGAAAAATTATCCGAGGAACCTGGTCTCTAAGCCCAATAGAGGAACCTCACAATAGCTCAGCTGACAGGGCTATAGGAACACACGGAATGGCTATTCTCAAATGAAACGATAAACTTACACCCCCGGCGGTTACATATAGTTAATTTTCTTTGTTCCAATGATCAATATTTTTAGACAAGAAATCGCTTGAAGTGTCAACCCTTGTTGTAACAATTAACCTACCGAACATCAGTAGACATCCCTGAAAACACCAAAATATAATTCATCTCTGGTGATTCCCGATTGGAAAGTGGTTTTGCAACATTATATTTGAATTTCCTTTCTAAAAATACTGATCACATATTTGGAAACAAGGCAGTAAAATTGGGAAGTAAATTACCAACTGGTGTTAAATTTGAACCTCTCTTTTCTTGCCAATTTCGGATATGTTTCGAGTGGTCACATGATTTGCTTGGATAACTTCATTTCTGAGCATCTATAACTGGTAGTACATGGAAAAGAAAATTTACAAACATCAAATACATTTACTATGTATCTCAATTTCCAGCATGAGGGGAAATATGCCAGTCGAGGATGTCCGCCCACTTTGGAAGCAACTGAGAAATCTCTTCAACATCCTTATCTCCCCTTCCAGATAGGCACTATATAAATTTCAATGTGCATCAGGCGACTGGGCAAGAATGATGTGAACGAACCACAACGACATCCTGATCTTTAGACATAGTTTTTGCTACCTTAACTGCATACCAAATTGCATGTGAAGATTCCAGCGCTGGGGTCACTTACATTAGATTTGTTTACAATGAGAACAATATAGCCATACCAGGGATGATACCTTCCTTTTGCGTCAACATCCTAAAACCGCGCAAAGCTTCCTCGTCAGTGGCGACGACATATTCTGCTCTTCCAGAATCTTTTAACCAAGCGTGCTCCGGGCCAACACCGGGGTAATCCAGACCCGCACTGACCGAATGGGTCTCGATGATTTGACCGACTTTTGATTGGAGAATATATGTACGAACGCCGTGCAATACTCCTGGTTGACCCTTGGACAGCGTGGCGCTGTGGCGATCACCGTCGAGGCCTGCCATTAATATCAGCAAAGATCTGTGCAAGAATTTAATAATATACCTTCTCCTCCAGCTTCTACACCTACAAGCCTTACATTCTTTTCACGAATGAAGTCGTAGAAAGTACCAATTGCATTACTTCCACCACCGACACATGCAACGACTGCATCTGGCAATTTTCCCCGCAGCTCCTGCATCTGAGAACGAATTTCCTCTCCAATTATTTTCTGGAAATCGCGGACAATGGTTGGGAATGGATGAGGTCCTATGACTGATCCAACGAGGTAGTGTGTAGTTGAAAGGTTTGTGACCCAGTCCCGGAGTGCTTCGTTTACGGCGTCTTTGAGGGTACATGACCCAGAATTAACTGGAACAACCTATGAATGACGAACAATTTGTCATTGATTTATCTAGGGCCATGAAATATACCTTTCCGCCCAACATCTCGATCCGGAAAACATTCAGAGCTTGTCGGCGGACATCTTCAGAACCCATATAGATCACACATTCCATGCCGAACTTGGCACAGACGGTGGCAGTGGCAACACCATGCTGTCCAGCGCCCGTTTCTGCAATAATGCGCGTCTTTCCAATCCGCCGGGCAAGTAAAATCTGAAATAAAAGATGGAATTAGGACCTCCTTTGCCTGGTGTACAGCGGAAGTACCTGTCCAATTGCGTTGTTGATCTTATGAGATCCGGTGTGATTTCTATGAAGGGACATTTATTTCTGCAGCAAATGGAACATAAGAGAAGGCCTACAAGTCTTCACGTTTCAGCCAAATCCTGGCTCCGTCAGTATCTTTGGTTAGGTTTTCAGCTAGGTAAATTTGGGATGGACGATTTATGTATCCGAAGTGGCTCCTGAGTTCCTTGTGGAATTCCTGATCGGTCATCGCATTTTTGTGGGCTTCTTCCAACTCCACGAGGCAGTCAACGAGGGCCTCCGGGACGTATTGACCTCCAAATTGTCCGAACCTGGCAGGAAGGGTATTTGGACCACACGTGTTACTGGGTGCGGCAGGACCATCTGTGATCGTATCTGGTTGACTAGAGATGGGGATAATGGGCGGAGAGGGTTGTGCTGGTTGATGGTCTGAGCTGATCGCAAGGCAGAATTTCTCGACATGTTTTGCCAGGTCATTCTGTGGTGCATGCTTTATCACAGACACTAATTTGCTACCAATGACTACGCCGTCAGCCCCTGCATCGACAACAGCGTTGAAGTGACTTTGGCTGGCAACTCCGAATCCGACAGCTATAGGTACTTTGGCATATTGACGTACTCTGGCAATGATCTCCGGCAATGCCTTGTTCATCGCCACGTGGTCAGAAGATCCGGTCGTCCCCATCTAAAGAAGTGCATATTAAGTAGATGGCCATTGTACAGGGAAAGCTGAAAGCATGTACTTTGGAGACTACATAGATGAATGTATCCGCAATGGGCGCCAGAAACTTGATACGGGAAAGAGAAGTCGATGGGGCAATTAAGGGAACGTAGGATAGACTAGGAGGAAGGGTATGGTGAATGACGATCTTCCTAAAAGATTCGCAACGCACTTTGCTTTTTTGCATTTCTCCATAAATGTAACAGCTTCTTCTGGAGGAAGATCAACCATAATAAAGCCATTTGCCCCAGCTTTCGCTGCATCTTGAATCGCCCTGTCTTCTCCGTACGCCAATATTGGGTTGATATAACCTGCATTTCGTTTGCTCATGTCAATTGGCCTGAAGAGTGAAAAACGAACCCATGAGCAGAACAGGAACCTTAAGTCCCTGTTTCCTGGCTTCAGACAGTTGGTTTAGGACCGTGGCGTAATCTATCTCGTTCTTTAAAGCGACCTAATAGTGAAATAGTGAATAATCGGGATTCTTTCCCTCAACCAAAGGCATACCGTGTTTGTTTCCTGGATGACTGGACCATCCGCAATAGGATCAGAGAATGGAACCCCAAGTTCAATGATGTCAACTCCTCCAGCTTCCATGGCCAGCAAAATGGGAATCGTATCATCCTTACGAGGGTAACCAGCGGTGACGAACGTCACCAAAACTGGGCTATTCTGATACAAGGTTGAGCAACCATATTATGGTTTACTTTCTACTTACCTTAGTATTGAAAGCCTCTTTAAGTGCGTTCATCGTTTAGATGAAGGTCTTCTGCAAAAGATTGGCGGATTAAAATATTAATAGGGTACGGAAAGAACCGTTGATAAATCACCCACACAGTTCCGGAATCCGATTTAGCGCCCTGAGTGTTCAAGCAATACGTCAGCCCGTTAAATTAGTGTGGGCAGCCGTTGCGTGTATTTCCTCCTTAGCTGAGAAAGCACCATCGTATGGTTAAGGAACAGTAGGAATATATCGATATGGTTATGGTCACTTTTTCTTAGTGCCAATTACAACTTGGATACATCTCTCTTACTTGTTTCGGACGGTTACTACTTGCTCCTGCCTTTGTAGGCATTGATATTCTTCACATATTTTATCCTATATCTAATATAGTATAAGGTAAAGATGAGGAGTAACTTCCAATATCATCAGAAATGGGCTTGGTGGCGACTGCTGTGACAAAATGGGAGACGCTGTAAACCAAAAATGGAAAGCAGTTATCCTGGTAAATTTAAAATGACGAGGTAAATTACCACCTCATGTGGTACCATCACCTGATACACTTGTTCCGTACTTCAACGACCTGCAATTATGTTTCTCACCGCTAGCAGTCCATGTGTGAGGATGATAAAGGATTTCGGCGCCGGAAAAGTTCATGTTTCTATATTTAGGAAGCATGTGGATTCTCTGTGTTTCAATGCAGTTAATTCTTTCACTTTGAACGATGTATTGTGCAGGAAAAAGAATTGTGTGAGTATAGTGTAACGACCTAATTACTATTGGCCAAAGTATTCGGAACTACGTAGGTTCGCTTGCGGCTTGGAGCTGTAAGTTCCCGGAGTTAATTCAGACCTTTGTCAAGCCTCTTCAAAAGCCTTCAGTTAACCCACGGTATTTGAACCCTCCCAGGAGTTGAGAACTCCAACAACCCTTGGCAAAATGTCTTGTTTTTTGCAACATGGACTCGTGTCAAGTGCCTGGAATAAATTATCAAAAGGGAGGGGGGTTCCTGAGGGATTTTTTTTTGGGCAGGAAATTCCGGTAACCTAATTTATCATCGGGATCAAAATCACGTGATTAATTACCGCGTTCCCGATGGGTTTTCGGACCGGACGCGTTTCACGGAAAAAGTCGTCCTAACCACTTAGTTCCGTACGACCAAGAATGGAGCCATTTCTTGCAGCAGACGAATCCAAGGTGTTGATAATCTACACAGGTGCGCCCTCTGCTTTTTTACAGTCTGCTCAACATTCAAACTGAAACGTTCAATGGACAGGAGGAACGATTGGAATGTTAGTCGGTCAACAGGGATATGTCCCAGAGCCCAATTTTCTCACCGAAACGCTGCGGTGTCAAGCACGCTTTCATGACCCGCTCCAAGAATCCCTTTTCTCCAACTCAGGTACTGTACAGGGCTATAGAGCTTGGAGTAGCGGAAGGTCAACTCCACTGTCTTTATCTGCTGATTCTTCCCGGGGTTCGCCAGTGGGAGATCCAATAGGGGGAACAATGCTCGTCAAGTCCTCTCGTCCAATTGGTCAGGATGCATTGGACCACCCTTACTTAGACGCTGGAAATCATCCGACATCCGACCGTGAAGCTAACAAAGTCTATGAGGCACATCTGCCCTGCCTCGTCACTCCGCGGACGAGGACACCAAATGGTACGACCAGCAAAGCGATTCGATACGCTATTCTTGAAGTAGGTTTTATTGATATCCTACTTCAATGTAATGGAACTTATCTTAGACTATAGTGGAGGCCTTTGCTGGATAGCGCCAATATGGATATCGCTGGTAAGATAAGACTATCTGTCATCATATGCCAACTAATCGTTCAAAAGACTGGATCAGCATAGCGACTGAAATCGAACTTAACTATAGTTTTGACGCCTTCGTAATTCTTCACGGTACTGATACCATGGCTTATACCGCAAGTGCCTTAAGTTTCCTGCTGGAGGACCTCGGTAAAACAGTTGTAAATATTTACGTCTTATTGTCTATTTCCAGGATCCTGACTTGATCCAAAATGGTTTCAGATACTCACTGGGGCGCAAATTCCGTTATCTCAGTTAAGGAATGACGCCGTTGATAACCTCATGGGTGCTTTGACGATTGCAGGAAACTATATCATTCCAGGTAATCATGTTTTAAGCCAAAACTTACTTATTCTTACCTTTTGCAGAATGTTGCTTATATTTCAATCATACTCTCTACAGAGGCAACAGGGTCACCAAAATGTCTTGCTCCGACTTAGGTGCCTTCGATAGCCCTAATTTTCCGCCTCTAGTGAAAGGTGAATGACAAACATTACTGTTCCCGGAAAGTACAACTGATAAAATGTACAGTGGGTATTGATATCGTTGTAAACTGGAACGACGTTATCCGACAAACAGCCATGAGGAAATTTAGAGCCCATCGGCGTGAGTACATTTCCTGTTGTTACCTTCCGATTCTTACACGTAATGAATTCGCGCAGACATGAATCCTCACGTTGGTACGTGCAGAGTTCGATGTAACAATTTTAATTTCATTAATTCGGTATTCAATTAGCTACGCTCCGTTTATTCCCTGGGATTTCAGGTGCGACGATAAGAGCGTTCTGCATGCCCCCAGTCCGTGGAGTTGTCCTGGAGACGTTTGGCGCTGGTAATGCACCTCAACGCGCTGATGTTGCTGAAGCATTGAAAGAAGCTTGTGACCGCGGCATTATCATTGTCGCCATTTCTCAGTGCATGAAGGGCTTGGTATCAGATGCATATGAAACTGGAAGAGCTCTGCTCGAAATTGGCGTCGTCCCAGGAGGTGATATGACACCTGAGGTATGTTTTACTCGTTGGCTGAATTGGCAGATGCTGATTAATGTTTAGTGTGCCCTTGCAAAACTCAGCTACTTGTTATCCAAGACAGAACTTTCCACCAAGGAAGTCAGAAATCTCATCGGAATTCCTCTCCGTGGTGAACTTACTCACCCAACCGGCGCTGGCGTACAACAATCGACGATGGACCAGAATGTCGAACATATCCAGCAACTCCTGACTCACTTTGTCAAGCTTTCCAAGCAACCATCACTCGCCCCTCAGGAAGGCGTAGCAACCGAATCTATCGATACGACTGCCACAGATGCAGCGGCGCCTTGGTCCTGGACTGCTGCAGAGGCAGCAACGACTGAAGCAGCTCTGCTCCCTTTCTTGGTCCATTTGGCCGCAGCGAAAGATGATGTCGACAGCCTGAAGTTCTGCTTGAAGCAGACTTTGGTTGAAGATCCAAGCGACCCTTTAAAGTTAGGATTGATACCAGGGGGTATCGTCAATTGCTTGGAACCCGGTTCGGGGAGGTCGCCTCTACATGTAGCCGCTTTGAATGGACGCGCCCGGTCTGTTGAATTGTTACTCCGTTCAGGTGCACTGGTGCACCTTCGAGATTCCTTAGGGCATACGGCGCTATACCTTGTAAGTTTTCTCTCCGTAGCTCTCGGTGTTAATTTGACGTTTGATGTTCGTAGGCTGCACGACAACAACATGTAGAGGTGGTGGAGATTCTCGTACTCGCTGGAGCAAGACTTGGTGGAATGGATGAACACTTTGCAGATTCTATGGCAATGAACGCGATGCAAAGTGGTGACCAAACTGCTCTCACTGCTTGGGTGAAAGCTGGTTGGCAATCCAACTGAAGAGTTTATTTTTGTGCAAGTGTTTTTTTTTCAACATTTTTGTACTATTATCGACAGACATGCAACACCTTACGAAACCCTTCATATAGAACAGTAATAATCCCTCCCACTTGAGGGTGACCTCTTCATTCATAATGAAATAATACAATATTTAACTAGATCGACATCATTCTATAAATTGCATTCCATCATCGGCTACTTGAACTGCTTCGTCTTCTTCTTTTCCGTCGCCACCTACAACATCATGTAGAGTTCGTAGAAATAATGCTAACTGATCTCTTTCAAATGTAAAAGGGCTGTTTAAGAATCCAAGTGATTCCACAAACTCGTCCGACTCTTTTTCGAGTTCAACTGGAGTGTACTGTAACGACTCTGCAAAATCGTCTTGGCTCTTCGCTCCCTCATGTTTGGAATCAAAACACTGACGCAACTTGAACGTCAAGGCTATCCAGACGGAACCATCTTGAGAAGAATAGCTGGAACAAATAGGAAAGAACGTACTCTTCGTAGGTTTAGATTTGTCTACTACGTCTTGATGCGAATACAGACAGGTTATCACCCATTCCTCAAGTGATTGATGCCGAGAAGCTTGAGGCTTGACGTCTACGATGAGAACATTGGTAAGGTCTTCGTAGAACTTTACGAGTTCGGACATCTTCGGATCGTCGCTCTGGCCCAGCACTCGGCCCCGAGGCTTATGAGAGGAAGACTCAAGTGGTTTCCGTGTGGATGCCTTGTCTATCAGGCTCTTCGACCTCTCAATCTCCAACTGCAGTTCGTACCGCAGGTCTTGCACTAGAATGCCCCGCCAAGAGCGAAATTCATGAGGTAAATAAAGGTTTAAACAGCATAACACACCTGAGGTTTGCAGTTTGCCATTCTCATCTTCTCTCTTTTTGAGCTCTTCGTCACGTTCTTGAAGAGCTGTCTTGTACGACTTGCATTGCTCTCTCAGTCCTTGCATTTCCTTGTCTGCTTCTTCGCGAGTAAGTAATTGTGTAAAGGGGTTCCTGCCTATTCGCGCTAATGGGTTTTTTCGTGATAGCTGTTCTGTGAGATCATGAACGACAGTGTCATGGGCTGAAATTAATAAACTCAAGAAATCATCGTTTGAAAAGTAGAACTGGAAATGACCTTGTCGTTCACTCCTGTATTGCGTTTCCATCCTTTGGATAAGTGCCTCTGGTTCTGAATATTTCAATTTATGTAGTTCTTCCAGTTGTCTTTTCAAGTCTTCAATATGAGCATTTGCCTAACTATAAGTAAATGTGTGTTGTCTGGCAATTTTTATTGTTGAACGACACACCTGCCGCAGTTGCTCTCTTAATCGCGAGTTCTCGTCATCTCTTTCTACTTGTTTTGCACGAGAACTCGATTGCTTTCCCGACCTGTGAACCAGGTTAATAGCATTCGCAATGCCCTCAATTTCTGTCCGAATCTCTTCTTCATCCAAATCAACAAACTCCACCTCTTCTACGTCGGCCTGTCTTGAGGCTTTGGCTTTACCCTTCCCTTTGGTCGTCGCAGCTGTTGATGTAACACCTTTTGAAACGCCATTAACCTTTGATTCACCACCCTTTCCCATACGTGAAACAGGTTTTCTCGAGTCTCCACGTCCCTTCTTGTTGGGTGGGCGAACGAGGATCTCCTGAACTTCCTCATTTACACTGCCTTCTTCTTCCGTTTCCTCCCGCCGCCTTTGCCTCCTCTTGTCCCCGACCTCCTGTACATCAAGTTCTTCCGGCTTGTCTTCATCTTCATCTTCTTTCCGTCGCCGTTTGCCAGTCGCCACTCCACCCGTCCGTTTGTTTTTCGTTCTTACTTCTTGTATTTCGTCATCGTCAGAATTAATAGACATTGGAGCGTGCACTCCGATTCGCTTGTTGTCAGCGGTTCGAGAAGGCCCTGCTATTGCTGCATTACTGTGGCTCGGCCTAACAGCCTTCCGTGGTACAGTTGGCGTTGTCTCACCAAAACCTCCTAAACATATAAATGAGGTCAAAAAACCCAATACAAACATCTGGGCGCACCGAAATCATCGGAATCAGACATGTTAGCAATAGCCGATTCGCAAATAGCTGATGAAGTTGGGTTGGACTTGAGGGCGTGACACTTGAGACGCGCAACAAACACACACGTGATGCACGTTACTTGTGACCCAGATTTAGAGGTCGGAGCTCAATCGGAGCTCTCCTTTTATCTCTTCCCAATCCTTTGAATAGGATAAAGTGAAGTGATACTACAGGCATATGTGAGACGAAGTAACGAACGCATGGGCCAAAAGATAGGTTGTGAACATGCAATGATATCTCCAACTTCAATAATTATGCCGAAAATGAGAGTATGGAAAATGCGATAAAAGTACAGTGCATGTGAGACTTGGGTGATAAGGTTATACGGATTTGAACTGGCACCAAAAAAAAACAAAACTGAATGATTATAAGGGAAGGGACTGCTTGTAAATGAGGTGAGATGTCTCCAAGAAAACGAAGATGTATGGATGGACACAAGTTACAAAGTGATGGTAGAGTAGGAAGCGAAGGGGTAAGGAAAATAAATCTGCCAACAAGTGGCAGGGACCATTCAATTCCCTCCAGTGCTTGGTCGCCTGACAAAGCTGGAACGACGGGAATCAAATCGAGAAAAGCAGGAGACCTCACCACCAGCAACCAGTGCAGCAAACGGGTGCTTTTCCTTTTGCTCATCGAGATCAACCAACAACGACAGTTGTTCATCCCTGGACGAACTCTCGCCATCATCACCACCGTCATCCCGACGCTGCGAAGCAGCTTTGGGGGTGTAAAGGGGTAAAGGGACCGAATAGTCGATCTTTCTTTCCCCATTTTGGTCATATAATTGGGAATAGGGAGGCAAAACCATCGAGGAGGATGACGAGGATGACGTTGGTCCCCTAGTATTTGCCGCAAAAGGACCTCCCAGGAAAGGGGAAGGCAAAGGGCATTGGATTGCCGGAGCAACGTTCGCAAATGTGATAGGGATCTTGAAATTTAATTTATCCTTTGCTACGCTTCCACCTTCCAGATCATACGAAATAGAAAGCGATACTGCCATTTGCTGATGCACGTTAAAAAGTGGCCCATAAGCACTTGGTCGAAGGCAGAGTGGGTCTTCCCATGACAAAGCACTACCCATGTCAGAGTCGGTCACCGTCTTTACGAAAGGCAAGGCGGTGTTGATAGTATACCACGTCGGAACTTCTTCCTTTCGATCGTCCTTGAAGACGTAATTGTTTTCTCCCAATTTGAAATTCCCACTTTCATTGGTGGGCAGAAGCGAAAAGATGTGGGACCATGTTTCACCGGATCTTGTAGGGGTGAAAAATTCACCGTAAATAAAGCTCACGGGATGGGAATCGCGTAAAGGTAGATGGGGGGGTTGCATGTCTTTCGGGGGACTCGGATCTTGTGCAAGATATGCAGGATTTGGACTGGATCTGAAAGTCAATGTTAGTCACGATGTGTAAAATGATCAAAGAATGTAAAATTTACCTAAATTGCTCAGTCTGAAGAACATCGAGAGAGACATCAGTTAATTGGAGTCTCTCGCAATCTTCTTGCCTTAGATCCTTTGTGCGCAACCGTAGTGCCAGCGGGACCTCTGTCGCTTCCACATCAACATACTCCGGCAAGGAGACGAGCACCTGAATACTCGACAGCACTGTGGGCGGTATCCTGTCACGAGACTCCTTCTTCGTACCAGACGGATTAGAATGTACGAGGTAGTTAACCATGGGTACTTCCAAGACCTCTGACGGAGGGTTGATGTACCTCCGCAATGTAATCAGTTTGCACGTTTCCGTGGATCGGAAACGTGGACGGAACGGAGCACAGAGTGCTGAAAAGGGAGTCCATGTAGCGTAGTCCCCATCAGCGCTGACGAATCGCGCTCTTGCTGAAAGGAAATATTTTACACCAAGGCCGCTGACGCTTTCAACCGAAGAGCTGGGCAACCACCCTGGAATGGTCAGATTGAACACGATGTTCCATACACCTAAGTATCATGGGCGCACGTCAACATTTACGACAGAAAAAGAAAGATAAAACGCGATATATACTTTCTTCATGACCCTCATTGGAAAGCTCCAAAGGTTCACCAGGAACGAGCTCACGATTGATGGAGCACAGCCGCAGAGACGAGTAACTAGTCGATTGAGTAAATACCTCAGATTGACCTTCAAAAGTCAATTGCAGAGATTGGAGAAGCAGATGGGCGGGTCGGCGAGACTCAAAGAGGGAATACGATGTTGAAACTGATATTGAAACATGCCCTGATAATGAATATGCCGACCTAGAGTAACAACGTTAGTCACAGAAATGGTTCCACATCAAGTAAAGGACGTACGAGTTATCGGGCTCGCCATACATATCGATCCCATCGCTGAAGACGATCTGGAGCCTCAAAGACATTATGGGGGGCAATGGGACGTCCTTGGACGGCCCCATTTCTTATTAAGTCTGCGTCAAGACGATATTTTGTTTATCTAAAAGGGTAAATGTCTTTATAATTACGTTATCAGTCATTGTTCTGCATTCAATCCATTCATTCTTGTACAGAAACAAGGCACTAAGCGAACACTTTCGATACTCCCAATTCATTCTCTTCCAGCTGACGCGCTTGTTTCCTTCTTTGGCTCTCAGCTTCCGCATCCTTTCGTTTGGTATACCTTGTTCCCTTGTCCCGTTTACGTACCATGCGTGCTGCAGCTGGGGAAATGTATTCTAGGAAACCAATTTTTTTTAGTTTTATGGGAATAAAGACACGTATATGTAATCACCTGGGTTTGAGAACACGGTTGCTCCTCCAAATGCGCCCTCAAAGATGCGAATAGGGGTGAGCACGAACCGTGGGCCGATTTCAACCAATGTCATCTGAGACGGTCCATTCGATTGCAAGGGGTCCTTTTCAATAATCTAATGTAGTAACGTGACCAGTAAGAACAATTGCTCATTGAAATCCATTTGAAGAAATTAAACCTTACTTGGAAATTCCGGAACCAGATCTTTGCATCGACAATGGAGAACGTAAGGATGTGGTCAATGAAGGGTTTGGCGCGCCGAGCCGTAGAAGGTACCCCGAAGATCTGCCGGAATAAGTCTAAGTACTAGGGCCAAAGAAAATTCCCAAAAGAGAAGAGCAAAAGCAAAGGACTTATAAAGGTCGGAAAAAAACGCACATGAGTGAATAATTCTTTCACCAGTTTTCCCCACTCCGTAGTATCAAATGCTGCATCAAAACTCAAGAGTCCTCTACTCCCCTTCAAACAGTTCCCCGTCATCTTCAGTTCGTCCATTGTATGCACATTTTGTACATGCATTTTGATGCTTGGTCCATTGGGCGTTTTGGCTGCCCAAAGATACAGGTCCTCGTGTCTCCGTGCTTCAAAATATAGCGTGTTGTTGCAATTATTCAAATCCGCAAGTTCGGGAAGGAGATGCAAATGCGATTTCGAATCAAGTTTCGAGTCTGCGAAAAAAAAGATGAGCTGTTGAATTCTTAGCGTCAGGTCAGATACCTTTCTTGACATGAGGCAACAATGCCTGTAAATCGTTCATAAGATGCCTCATCCTATGTGTGATTCCTCTGGATGATAGTAACAGCACTCTCTGCTTATTCTTCTTAGCCACGAGGCCTTGGCCGCTTGGGCCTTCTTCGTCCACGTCCATTTCATCGGCCTTACGTTTTCCCTTTCCCTTTGACTCTGCTTTCGCGGCGTTTACTTTCTGTGCTTTGAGAACGGAGGTCATTTCTATGGAAGTGAGACCAGACCAAATCTAAATTTGTTAGAAATTCGATCATGTGACATGCGTCAATCAGACTCCGATCCGACCACAACTTGAACGTCGAACGACGACAATACTTTGCGGCCTTTGAATCTTCACAAACTCCATCCACGACCTCAAGGTTGTTTTTATATTCATCAGTTTCCTCGAAAATGCTCCAGATATTCTGCCCAAGTTTCTTGCCCTGAGGAATTCCCATTGTCCAACAGTTCACTACAGTAGGTTCGATGGAATATGCCCCCTTCGAGATTCCAGTCAAGCTTTTGATGAAATGCGTTCAATTGAAGTCCGTTGACAGCATGGACGCCATTCCTCTGGCTCTGCTGAACCATTCCACGGACATCAAGAGTCTAATATTTGAGCGATGCGAGGGTTTCCGATGGCCTTTGTCTCGTTCCCCGATCGAGTGCCTGGCCGTCAGAGATTGTTATGGTGACCCATTGGCCACCATCGATTGGGTTCAAGCCCTGAGTTGAAATATATATCATTCGTCCGTGGCCTATCATTCTACGCGTTCTCAAGTGTTTGGAAGAGTCATTAATTCGCTTAGTGATCGATCGGCCTGAATGTTGTGCGTTCTCCGATTCCGAATGATTTACGTTCGGCTTCAGACCACTCTGTACCCTAACACCCTCTTGGTCGTAGATACAAGCTATCTTCCTGATCCCTCATTTTTGGGCCCTCTTCCTCACCTCAAGAAACTTACTATCTACGCATCTGTCAGCCTACATCGCGGGCGGTGTGTCCACTCTATCGCACCATTCTCATGTTCCAGCGATTGCAAAACTTCCCATATCTCTTCCCACTTCTTTCCGGAGTTATTGATATCTCCAACGATGGCTTCAACTTTTCTCGAGAATTAGTGGTCCTCTCATCAAATAACACTTTACCTCTCTGTGCAGTTCATAAACCGGGCTTTAGAATGCACCTTCGAATTGCCTTCAGCCGATGTGCATCAGGGCTTGGTGCCACCGCACATGGAGAACGGCGTTCTCAACGTGGTTCCAAGAGCCAAAGTGCAGGACGGCTTGCTATTTAGTCAAAGCCGTGGAAGGGATATCGTCAGTTACATGTGTACAAATTAAAGCAACTCAGCCGTACCACCTAATTGAATTAAATGTTACGAAAACTGAAACAAAAAGAGCTGTTCCGCTTCCAGGAAGAAACAAACATGGACTCTATTCCAAATCTAGCACTTGGTTGACGACCTCTAATGGCAGTGGAAGAAACACGCTGCAGTAATTGCAACGAGTCGGACAAATTAATGAATTATCATGTGCATGTGAATCAAGGTTTTAAGGTCAAAACTTGAGTTATGAATACAAGGTGGGAAAGCGCCCCATTATGATGCATATGGCAAGGAAAGCCTAGGGAGAGTGGTGGTAACTATATGGGAAAAGGAGGACAATTGTAACAGTTTTACGACATAGAACAAAGAGGGAAGAAACGGGACAACAAGCCCACAATTACGACTTTTAACGACTTGTCTCTATAGGTGTCATCAACGTTTATAATAGCAAAGGGGCGGTGAGGGGGGGGGCAACCAGGAATAAAGTTTGCAAAATCGAAAATCGTGTACATGGAAAGCAAAGTATGAGAGCCGTTTATAGAACATTGGAAGGAGGATACAATGCACAGGTTTTCAAGGCCGTGGCCCTACATAAAAAGGGAGCAAAAATCAGAATAGCTTCGCAAATCCATTCTACTCAGAACATCGTACCAGACCCTGGAGGTGCATTTGCGCGAAGCTGTTTCTGCTTTTCCTGCTCGAGCCGCTAAAACGATTACCATTAGTGATCAGCGGTTTAAGAGAGACAAAATATGGACTTGCTTGATACAGCATCTGTACGGCCATCGTAATATTGGCAGGTTGGCCGGTTATAACCACTAGGCGTTCGCCCTCTCCGCCCGTTTGAATGGGTGCGCCATCAACACCGACTCCGACGGCACCAGGCTCCATAATCTTAATCTGACTAGCACTTATATGCCTGATCTCGTTGATTTTGCTCCCTCCTTTCCCGATAATACATCCAACGAGATCATTCGGGATGTAAATCTGCTGCGTCTGCAGTTGTTGAGGCGGGTTGTGAGGTGTGTAAGAGCCCCCAGAATAATGACCAGGCACATATGTGGAGCCAGACGGCATTGGGCGCGAAGAACGTGGATTACCTGGCCGATAGGACGTATTGTGCGATGGCATGCGTTCCTGAGCTTCCAGGAGGATTATGCCGATGTAGTACGTCGCAATGTGGATCGCATCAGCCACACCTGCGACGCTGAGTACTCGCTGGAAGGCAGGTTCCAAATGAGCAAGGGGTAATTAATGAATTAGAAGAAATTTCGGGATTACCTCCGTCGAGCCAGGGAGCATTCCCTCGCTTGCATTCAATCTGGCTCCGCTCGCCTCCTGGATCTCTTTGATCTTTGAGCCGCCTTTGCCAATGACCGAACCCATTCTTGAATTTGGGATCATAAACTTGATGGTCACCGCTCTGCTTCCAGGCACAGAGGGAACGTCAAATGGTTCGTCGTTTATTCTGCGAACAATCAGACCGAAAGCCTTTGTTTTTTATAGAGATACAATAAGGTGAGTATGGAAGGGAAAGACGAAGAGAGTTGGATTGAAGAACCACCTTTGAAACTGCATCCAGAGGGCCACTGACATTGAGGATGCGCTCTGGATTGCCCGGAATGCTTTCAGAGACCATGACACGGGCACCACTCTTTTCACGAATCTCATTTACATGAGAACCGCCTTTGCCGATGATGATGGAAGCATCCTGAGTGACGATCAGGCAGCGCATGTGAATATTGCCAGTGGGTGCAGGCGGTGCTGAAGTCGAACCTGAAGAAGGCGGCTCGGCAGAGGTGCTAGCTAATGGCTTGGAACCTTCACCTGACGTGGTGGCATTTTGAGTGTTGTCGACATCGTTGTCTTCTTTCTTGACAAGGTCTTGGTTGGGTGTCGATGAATTTGTGTCGTTCGCTGTGAAGAAGGGGTTTACCATGGTTATACGAGAATTGTCAGACGGAGAAAAGAGGACCGTACTATTGGCGGATGAAGCATCCAAGATTGTTCCGCCAGTGTTGGCACGCTTGTGATTCTTCTGCTGCTCAGAGTCGGACGCTGAGCGCGAGCGCTTTCTTGTCAATTCGCTGTCTGGCATGGTCGTAGTTCAGTTACTTTGTCTGTTTCAAAATATATGTTTTTTTGTGGTGGGTGTTTCAGGGACTGGTATTTTATATTTGGGTGAATTTGAGGGTAGAGTCTGGGGGACAGGGTTGGGGAACGGAAGGTGAGGGGAGTGCGAGGAAGTAGGAAGGGTATAAAAGCGGAACGCAGATACATACCTTGCTCAACGAAAACAACAAAAGACTCGAAAAGCGCACGAACCGACTCACTAACAGGGTCCAATTTAGCGGAGTCACAAATACATGTACACATCGTCTATACAATACTCGACAAATCCAATCCATTCACTCTCAAAGGCGCTCATTAGACGCTCTTTCTCATTTTTATCAAGCGTAGAAAACTAGTAAAAAAAGTCACTCTCGTCTAGTCCAGAAGACAGTTACCAAGCTTACCTTGATGCTGTCTCTCGCGATCGTACAAAGCGTGCTCAGTCCCGTCATTTCACT
The DNA here is from genome assembly GCA_026262225.1 of Inosperma sp. D86. NCBI lineage: Eukaryota > Fungi > Basidiomycota > Agaricomycetes > Agaricales > Inocybaceae > Inosperma > Inosperma sp. D86. The sequence goes on from JAIUJM010000029.1 coordinate 31,640, forward strand.
CGAGGCCAGCACCTTCCAAAAAAATAAGTAGACGCCTCAACACACACACGTGCTACCCACTTGAAAGTAGTCGTAAGTCAGGCCCATGTTGCCGAACACCGCAGGGTCGTCCGAGCACAATACAACGGGCACGCCGTTATTCACTAAAACAGGCAATGGGTGCATCGGCATGGATGACGTTAAGCGCTGCACACAAATATCAGCCTTGTTAGCTCAATAGATTCCAGACATCCCTCGTACCAGAATCTCATTCCTGTGTGTATTCAATCATTTGAATAAAAACAAAAAGGGTGAGTCATGCGTGGACGCACGAGATCGGACACATCTCTACAGCGATTTCTTTTTCCCTGCACATTTCAATCAACTTGGGATGTTTCAGAAGAGAGTATCTATTTCCAGTCTTCAGCCAAGTCAAAAATTATTCAACTTCAAATAACCCACCCATGCCCAATCCGCTTGGTACCCAGCAAGATAGCATCATACAGATTCAAATCGGCGGCGGTTCCATCGCCAAGCGTCTCCCCAGCATGGAAAATGAACGGTATATCAACACCCTCCTCCTTCTGTCGCGCACGAAAGCGTAGTAACGCTTCAGCATAATAAACAAGCGGTTTCAAAACGTTTTCATCACCAACAAAATCGAAGCCTGCAAGGTAGGAACTAAATCCGATGAATGTGGAACCAACGACGAAGACACCGCACCGGCAATTAAGTGAGGAAATTCCTTCTTGAGCGCAATGCAATCTTCAAAGTACAACTCCGTTTCTTCGGCTGATATGTACCGGACAATAGAATAAATTATCTGTGGGCGAAACACATAGGTTATATTCAGAAGTCAATCAAACATCTTGAAAGCTTACTCGGGCACCAAAAAACTTGTCGGCGCGACCCTGACGTATCATTTCTTCTTTCACCTCAGTTAGGATGCGGTCAAAAGCGATCAACCACTCCCGATGAGGTATGTTCTCCTGGCCATCCACGCCATACATAAATCTGCATCAATTTGGATTAACCGTTATTCCCAATCGAGGAAAATCACACGACCCACTCGTAGCAAAACAATAGTCTAACTTCGATATAAAGAATACCATCCGCTATGGACGACAAGAAGAACTCTCTAACGTACTCCTCCCAAATCGGTTTAAAGCGAAATAAACCCTAGAAATTTCATCAGAAACACCGTTAACCACAGACCATGTCTTACGGTGGAAGTTATAAATATATTGTTAAACTTCTTCCAGATCTGTATCATAGTGGGTCCATCAATGCCTTTCTTTGATAAAGTATCGCCATACCTTCTCTACCGTATTATGAGTTCCATAGGCCTCCGATGGATTAATCATCATAGAGCCAGTCACCCACTTGTCAAACCCTTCTTGGCCACCCAACTTGTCCGAAAAATTTTGCCTTGCATTTTGTAATGAAACCCACGTATTTAAAGTGTAAGAAGAATCGGTTAGGCTCTTCACTGGAGAAAAATCTGCCTGAGGGAGGGCTCTGAATTCTGGCGGGTTAGTGTGCAAGTTGGAAGACGACAACGGCTGCGAAATCCGAATGTGGATCTGGCGGTACTTGAGGGCGAGTTGAAGCAGGAAAGCTGCGTCAACGACCGCCTCGAGATGCGCATGTAAGAGCGCCCCCTTTGGCATCTAAGAGTAAGTTTGAGAGTTACCGACTTCTCGGGTTTAGCGAAAGAGAACCCACCTTGCTTAAGATCTGAAAGAGTTTTGTTTTCTGAATGATGGTTTTTCCTATAAACAAGCAACTTGGCTTTGGAACCTTGCAACCAAAGGAAGGTTGCTCACCAGTTAAAAATTCCATGCCAGGAAATGGATGAGGAACTGAAGGGTGGTCTTGCTTCCATATCGTGTCGGCCTCCAAAGCACGGATGCGCCGGACAACTCTATCCGCTTCAACTTCTTTGTCGGTTCGCAATTCCACATTAAAAGGTAGGAATTCTCTTCTAAAGGATCTATCCTCGTTAATGAGAGCTGATCGCTGGGATTGATAGTCGGAAAAGGAGGAGCTCTTTTCTGGAGACATCATAAAGCAGATACAAGAGTTGGATGAACAGTCTTCCACGGCTTCACATATTTACTCCGAGGCAAAGGTGTTGACTAATTTTATTGAGGCAATTACGAGACACTAATCTGTTTCATCCCTTGGTTTCATCCCGGGCTGTTCGAGATACTTTGGCTCACCTAATACTATAGAAAAGAAATCCGTTGTCACCGGGTTATGAAAAACTGTGCTTTTTTTGAGACTCCTGCAAGAAAGTTAGCCAAACAAATTTGCATGTCAGTACACATAGTTACATACGAGTTGCAATGCAAGGTTTGAAGTGATGTACAAGTTGCCGAATCCCGATGGCAAATCACCTGCTGATAAAAGGATGAAATATTGACCAAGATAGCCGGTCACGGTCACAATAAGTACCCAGCTGTCGTCACCCATTGTTCATTCAACCCCTCTCAGAAGCAACAATATTCGTCAATACGTTTCGTGCAATGACTGACGGTGTCAAGCTGGGGGGACCTCGCAGGAGATGAAGTATATGGTGCATAGCATAGACTACAACACCTCCGTATCCCCCATTCGCAGGGCTTAGCAATTTTCCACTGTTGTTTGGGTTCGTTAGCGTGGTGCACATTGAAAGCTCGCCTCTGATTGTTGTAAGCGGAATGGAATACAATATATCGAATTCGAGAATGTACTAGAGATCTTATACTGAATCCGATTCTTTCCAACCCACATCTCCGGTTCTGACATTTAGTTCCAAGTCAAACTTCTTCCTTCTTTCACAACTACCACCCTTTGGGTCCAACACATGCCTTACAAACTATCAGCATCCCTCAGAGCTCACACTTCAGATGTCCGTCATCTTTCCAATTCCAAATCAGTTTTTCATATGAAACTGATCAGATCATCCATGCTTAGGTTCGTGCTGTTAGCTCACCAACGGACCACCTCGTCCTTTCTGCTTCAAGAGATACAACCGCTATTTCTTGGAAAAGGTCATCTGAACCACCATCTTCCAGTTTCACGCCAGAATCTGTCCTAAAAGCTGGATCCCGTTTCATTAATGCTGTGGCTTATATACCACCAACACAAGATGCTCCAAAGGGTAAGGGGTCAAGATCGCAACAACTTGAGACTTGGATCGTTAAGCTATATCACAGGTTATGCAGTAACGGGCGGTCAGGATGCAGTCATCAACGTATTCAATTTGCAGAACCCGACGGATGAACCGGATTTCTGCCTCATCGGTCATTCGGAGAATGTCTGCACTTTGAATGTGACACCTGCCGGGACGATTATTTCTGGGTCTTGGGACAGGTTGAGTACACTTTTTTTTGGAGCCGAACCAATTAAATTGAATGATTGCACCACAGGACCGCGAAGGTTTGGAAAAATTATGCTATGGTCCATGACCTCAAAGGCCACCAACAATCTGTCTGGGCTGTCCTAGCCATCGACGAGACCCAGTTCCTGACGGGTAAGCGAGAACTTTCTAGAAACCTGTCCCCTGAATTCCCTTTCTGAAACTGGCCCCTGTATTCTAGGATCGGCGGACAACACAATTAAGCTATGGCAGGAGCACAAGGTGCTACATACATTCCGAGGTCATCAACAGGCAGTGAGGGGTCTGGCAATTATACCAGATATTGGATTCGCAAGTTGTTCGAACGATAGGTAAGGTTCCATGCGTTTACCCTAAAAGTGTTTCTATTGATCATTCGTTATCCCACTAAAAAGCGAAATTCGCATCTGGACCTTTGGAGGTGACGTGATCTATACCTTGTCAGGGCATACTTCCTTCGTATACGGCCTTTCCGTCCTTCCCAGTGGTGACATAGTTTCTGCTGGTGAAGACCGCACCGTCCGCGTATGGAAAGGTTAGTCAATGATATCCTTATCTCGCCTTTAGATTGTCTGACACGTTTTATCCAGACGGTGAGTGCTCGCAGACCATCGTTCATCCTGCGATCTCCGTTTGGACTGTCTCGACAATGCCGAACGGGGATATCGTTAGTGGATGTAGCGACGGGGTTGTGCGTGTGTTCAGCCAGGTTGAGGAACGGTGGGCTTCGGCGGAAGAGTTAAAAGAGTATGACGATACTGTAGCGAGTCAGGCTTTGCCGAGCCAGCAGCTCGGCGATCTGAATAAGGAGCAATTAGAAAGTGCAGATGGATTAGCCGCTCCAGGTACGTTGGCTACCTAAAATATTTGTCTCCCTGTTATGCTGACTTGGGGTTAAGGGAAGAAAGATGGCGAGGTTAAAATGATTAGAAATGGTTCTAAAGTGGAGGCGTACACCGTAAGCGGCTACTTTTATTTGCAATAATTCTATTTTGGCTCTGACCTGTATCCATTATAGTGGGATAGCATGAACCGGCAGTGGCAGAAAGTCGGCGAAGTCGTTGACGCCGTGGGTTCGAATCGCAAACAACTGTACCATGGCAAAGAGTACGACTACGTCTTTGATGTGGATTTTCAAGATGGGGTCCCCCCTTTGAAGTTACCTTATAATGCTTCTGGTTCGTTATATCCCTTTGTTTCATCATCACTTTGACTCCAATGTGACTAGAAAACCCGTACGCTGCGGCACAGAGATTCTTGCAGAGCAACAATCTATCTCTGGGTTACATCGACCAAGTCGTCCAATTCATAGAGAAAAATACTGCTGGAGTGAAACTTGGAGGAGGGTCAGAGGAGTTTGTTGATCCATTTACAGGTTCGTTATATGCGGGGGTTGTGGTGTTTGGTGAGCTCATAATTGTTGTATCAAGGTGCATCGAGGTATCGAGCGACTCCATTAAGCCCTGCAACTATTGGGGTGGGAGCACAATTCATGGATCCTTTCACTGGATCTTCTCGGTATGTCTCCTCGAGTTCGCCAACCAGCGCACCAGCTACGAGCGAGCCGACACCTGCTCCTCCGAAGCAGGCAGCAACTGCAACTAAAATTCTTCCAGTGGTATTAATCCCTTTTGTACACCAAAGGGACATGCTAAGGGATATGATTCACAGACAAAGCCTGTTAGCTTCAATCAAATCAATGTCACTCTAATGCGGACAAAGTTCCTGCAACTGGACGAGGCCTTCAGGAATGAAATTGTACGTTTTTGCCCACATTTAGTCTGCCAATCACCTTAACTTTGTGGTCCTTTAGTCCACATCTACCATAGCCATGTATCCTGACGAGGCCACCCTTCTTGAAGAAATCTTCACCTACCTGACAGCTTGTAGCGGCACACCTCCTCCCTTACCACTAACCGTCGCACACATCGAAGCCATTATATCCATCCTGGAGCGCTGGCCTTCATCGCAACGCTTCCCGTTGATTGACCTTAGCAGACTCGTGTTCGCTTTTTGCCCCAAAGCCCCATTTGACACGCCGGGCTTAAAATTGAGATTCATGGAGGTGATTTTCTCATCGGCGGGTTGGAGTAGTGCCCAGGTTGACGAGCCTGCGAATATGACGGGGAAGGTAAAAGAGACAAACACAACTTTGATGTTCAAAGCCCTTGCGAACGCTGTTGGGGAGGGTGACGATTATAAAGAAGAGGTATGGAACCGGAAGGTCCTGGATTTCGTTGCGAGGGTGCCGTATCGTCTGCTTACGAAACCTCAGAAGGTCGCCTTTACAACTGTCCTGTTCAAGTGAGTACCCTTTTTATCTTCCAAACTTTCGCTATATTTTGGGATAGTGTCTCTTGTGGAGGGCTCAAGACTGGTCTTAATAAGTCTACTCAGGACGCCTATGTAGACATGATCATCAAGACCTTGAACGAAGAAGTGACAGAAACCGAGGCCGTGTATCGCACACTCGTCGGGCTTGGCAATTTCGTACGCATTCTTTAATTCTGTTTCGCAGTAACACAATTTATTTTCTACCAGGTCCATTCTGCCACTACTCAAAACACACCACTGACAGCTGCTCACATGGGAGATATTCAAAACCTTTTGGCTGTGGTTTCTGATAAGTTCACTGATTCGAGGGTTTTGAATGTGTGCAGTGAAATCGTTTTGTTCCTATGATTGATTGTATAAACCTTCTCGATCCCGAATCGATATATGGTGGGCAACATTGCACAACAATAGATTTTCTTTGGTTGGGGAGTTTTTTTGTCTTGTAGGACTGTTTTCCTTTCTTGAACTGTGTATGGATCAGTAGGATCATCACAGGACATGGGTTTTTTGGTCAATCGTCACGGCTCTACGTTTTGTATTAGGTTCCTGCTCTTTGGGTCTAGGCTATACAAATAGACTGCTTGGTTTCCTTTAGGCTTTTATAACCCGCTTAGTTATTTCCTCTCATACACATCGCGACATCCTAGAATCACTGCATGTCCAAAAGTACAATAGCTTTGCGGATATACATTATCCGGCACGGGGAAACGCAGGAAAATAGAAAGGGTATCATACAAGGGCAGAAGGATACTGAACTAAACGAGATCGGGTTGAGGCAGGCTAGTATGTTAGGTGAAGCTCTGAAGAATGTTGAATTTGGATTTGCGTTTAGCAGCGATTTGGGCCGGGCATTAAATGTGAGCTCTTCGCAGCCGATGTTCCCTTGCAAGTTTGACTTGGTGAATGATACCCAGACAGCGAAGGCGATCATGAGATATCGTGACGGTGTCAAACTTGTTATCGATCCTGCATTAAGAGAAAGAGTAAGTTTTTATAATCCTCATATTTGCCTGTTCATCAGGTTGGTCAGGCTATGGGATACCTGGAAGGAAGGGCACTCAAAGAGTTAGATATGCTGGACAAGTCCAAGTCCGACGCAATCGAACTCGGTCCTGCATTCTCAAAAAGACTCACAGCGTGGTGGAACCGAACTATCTTGCAGAGTGTACTATCTAGATCCAAAGACGACAAAGTATCTCATGTTCTTCTCGTCCAACAATTGCTGGGAAGTAGGAAGGTCAAGGCAGTCAAGGGTGTTGAAAACCGCAAGTGTATGAACGCGTCTATAACGGTCATCGATGTAGAAAGAAGTAGTAGAAGGGGACATTTAGTTGCCTTTGGGGATGTGCGGCACTTGGTGGAGATGGAAGCGCTTGAAGCGGGTGCAGATATGAACGTCCACGTGATGTAGTATATAGGAAGACAAAAACACTGCCTCAAAGTTCCACTTACACTTTTTTGCTTGGCTTGTCACTCCTTTGATTTTGTCAACCATGTCGCTGACGGAAACTACGTCCCTCCTTCCTCATCAAAATGGCCCCCGTGAAACAGTTAATCATTCGCGCTTTACAGCATTCATTAGATCCGAAGGGCAACCGTCTTGGTTTTCATCATACAATTGGTTCTTCTTTGGATCGTATTTCAATATCTTGCTTGTCTTCGTACCATTGAGTGCCATAGCGCATCATCTAAAATGGGATGTTGCCTTGCGTTTCTCTTTCTCCTTCTTGGCTATCATGCCGCTTGCGAAGGTGAGCCTCAAAATCACGTTTGAAATCCAACGACGCTGATGGTGTGGCATCTTAGCTCCTAGGTGATACAACCGAACAAATGTCATTCAGATTGGGACAAACCATTTCCGGTTTATTGAATGCGTCTTTTGGAAATGCCGTCGAAATTATTGTCGGTGTAGCTGCGTTATTGCGAGGTTCGTGCTAAGTGCGCTGTATTCGCAGCCAAAGCCAGGTGATTTACCTCGTTTCAGATGAGCTTCGCATTGTGCAAACTTCAGTGAGTGCGCATACTACATGTGTAAGACAACAAATTTAGGGTATTTGTGCAGATGCTTGGTTCTATTTTGTCCAATATCCTCCTCGTACTTGGCTGCTCCTTTCTTGCTGGTTAATAATGTTATATTCTATTTTTCCGACTCCATTTCTTACAATCATTTCAGCTGGCTTCAAACGCCATGAGAGTATCTTTCATGTCACTACTGCTCAAGTGTAATTTTCATGAATCACACTTCTCATCTCATCTCTGATGAACGTTTAGCTCGAGCTCGCTGATGACCTTGGCGTGCATAAGTAATGAAGTTCATACTGGTTTCACGTGTCTTCAATCTAATCCCACCGTTCTCTAGCACTGGTCATTCCTGCTGCATTCAAGAGCACCCTTCCAAGTGCGGATTTTACTCCTAAGCCGTCAAATTACGTTTTATACTGATTCGAAATGAAGACATCGACGATGAGACCGAAATCCTCGCAATTTCTAGGGGAACTTCCATTCTTCTTCTTTTCGTTTACTGTGCATATCTCTACTTCCAAGTAAGCCCCAGGTTGCTGATTTTGAATTGTGGCTGACAAGGCCTGGGTTGCTGTAGTTGAAATCCCACGCATATCTCTATGAGACTTCAGAGACAGAAACGGAAGAACCAACGATGAACTTGCCTTCTGCTGCACTTTCGTGAGTTGTACGTTTTCATCTTCCAAAATAAGTGATTGACCACGTCTTTAATTCAGTCTCTTGGTTGTCACCATCATCACGTCTTTTTGCGCTGATTATCGTATGTGATCTTACTCGGCGTCCAATTAGTGACTCACCAAATGCCCCATTAGTGGTTGCCTCCATTGAAGAGTTTGCAGAGCGATACCACGTTCCGAAACCTTTTATTGGATTGATTTTGTTACCTATTGTGGTAAGCAATGTCTCACCATCTACACCGTGACACAGAACCTTAAGTTTTTTAGGCTAATGCAGCGGAACACGTCACATCGGTCTGGATGGCGATGAAAAATCAAATGGAGCTTACAATCACAATTTGTGTGGGTAGTTCCATTGTAAGTGTTCTGACAAATTTGAACCCCTGTTGATCAATGAGAGTCTCACTTCTGGCAAAGCAAATTGCTGCCTTTGTTATTCCATTACTGGTCATTATTGGGTGGCAGTAAGTAATCTTATGCTGAGGTAGTTTCCGGTCAGGCAACATACTAATTGCTTGTTAGGACTGGCCATGAACTCAGCCTTTTCTTTGCCAACTTTGAGGTTTGCTAGGTCATTTATCCGTGGTCCATTTTCTTTACCGAGTTTTGTAGACAATCCTTCTCTTCGTCTCCGTGTTGCTTGTCAACACCCTGATTCAGTGCGTCTTTGGCTCTCGACTTTCCTTCTGGATTATTGAAATGTTTTCAGGGACGGAAAATCAAATTACATGGAGGGTTTAATGCTTATTACATTGTACCTAGTTATTTCCCTTGCGTGTAAGTTTTGCTTGTGTCCTTGGTTCTCAAAATGTGCATGAATGACTGACCTTTTGTCACAGTTTGGTTTGTTTAGTATATTTTTTTCGTCCTAAAGATTTGTACCTACATGGCCCTATGGGAGGGACCAGTACACCAACATAATATTCGGTGCTCCATTTATCAGAGAACCTTGAACAGCGTGTCAAATCTGATTCACTGAATCTCTTGCAGCTATCGGTGTCAACTGATAATTCATAACAGTTTGGCAATGAACACGAATCAAAAGCATTAAGGAAGCTGACGGTTCTCGATTATTAGTTTCAGGACAAAAACTGTCCATAATCCACTAACTCAACTCGTGGACACGTCACGAAGAACAGAGGCAAATTGACTACCAAGGAAACTCTTCTCCTTTTTGGTTGATGAACAATCCTGTCTTGTCACCCTCACTAAGCAAGGCCCATGGCAACAATATTTTGGCACCATCCCCTGGACTTTTCCCGCCTTTCCCAAAGAAGTTCAACTTGGTGGAAGTGAAACCTGGAGTGACGGCGTTCACCTTGAACCCTTCGGCTTTCAATTCGTGGGCTAGCGCTATCGTGTAGGAGTTCGCAGCCGCTTTAGAGGTGTTGTAGGCCACAACATGCATAGGAGAGTCTCGGGTTGCCTGATACGTATTTGACGCCATATCCGTCGATACATTCAATATGACTGGTGCACTTGTTGTGTATTTGCGGAGTAGAGGGACGAAGGCTTTCGTAGTCTCGATGAGACCGTAAAGGTTAGTTTCCATCGTCTCGCGAATGAGAGCGATATCAATTGTTGTAGCATTTTGGTCTTTTCCCATATTGGAAATTCCAGCATTGTTGACAAGGACGTCAAGTTTGCCAGCCGTGGAAGCAATAGTGTCGCGCGCAGAAAGTATGGAGTGGACATTGGTCACATCGAGTTGGACGAACTTAACGTTGGAATAGCCCTCGGAGTGGAGTTCCTCCCTGCAGATGTTGTTAGTGAGTGAGTCAGTTCAAGTAGATGGGCAAATTTTACTGACTCAGCCTCCTTTCCTGCGGTGGGATTCCTTGCGCCGAGGTAAACGGTGTGTCCTTTCTCGGCGAGAAGGCGGACGAGTTCATATCCAATCCCAGTGTTAGCACCTAAATGTACGGTAACAATCCATATGCAACGAAGAGGAAGATAACAGACCAGTAACAAGGATAATTCTTGAGTCGGACATTGCTTGGAGTTTCTGACTGTCTTAAGTTTCCTCGGTGAGAGAAAGCAGCCCTTTTATAAGCAAGAACGCCTAACAATGACGTCGCCCTGTCCTTCATCGGCATCAACACAGCTAGAATTTGAAAGGCTCATTACTAAGGTCGGACTTGGAGCGGGTCTCAGGCTAAATTTGGGACATTCCCCTTATCGATGAGCCTATATAGTTTGTCCAATTTGTAGTCTACCAAAGGGAGCTTGAGTCTTTTGAAATCTGAAGTTTTGAATATGAATAATGATAAATGATTGATGAAGAGTGTGCGACCACGTGACTTCAACAACTGAGGCTAATTTCAGAATAATTCAACTTGAACACTTTCAACGACGCACATCCAACTATAACGTGCAATGGATGAAGGAAGGCAAGGTGGCCCGAAGAGAAGAAGTCTTTTCGTAAAAGACGGCGATCCTGTTGGATTTTTCTTGCATGGTACCATCAAGAATGGTGCCCAGAGACAGAAGTTACGAGCTGACATCGAGGTGCGTTGAACCTCTTTTCACTTCATAATCTCAAGTTAACACGAACATAGGCCTATGGGGGACGTGTTGTTTATACTGACACAGACGCAGATACTGTTCTTGTCGATTCTAAATACGACAAAATCGACTTTCTCCGGGATGTGTACAATGTACATGACGATCCTGCCAAACGGAAGGTGTTTGTCGAAAAAATGACGTTCGTCCAGCATTGTATCAAATATGGACAGTTCAAGCATCGTTTACCTATTATAAAAGGCATGGGAGGGAAGGTTGGAAGGTTTGAGGCTCGTTCTTTCATTGTCAAGTTCTTGTTTGATACGAGGCTTTGTCAGGCGTGTTGGATTTACCCCAGAGGACGATGAACACCTGGCAAGATACCTTGCACGAAAGCTACCCGACTTAGAGGCGGGTGGTCGAAAAGGCGAAGCTATTTACTTTTGGCTTTTTGACGTGGTGAATATTTCTCGGTTTGCTATGCTTTTCATCCCAATAATGAAATTATAATAGGCGGAAGTTAGCCCAGAGGAATATTCTTGGGTGTACCGACACACGCCTGATTCGTGGAGGGAGAGGTACAGGAAGAATCCAGAGCGTTTTGATGAACGAATCGCGGAGATTGTAGAAGAGGAGAGGCCTATTGCTCAGAAACAACGTTGGAAGGAAGATAGGAGAAGGTCCAGGCGGCGAAAAAGAAGAATAGAAGAGGAGGAGGAGGAAGATGATGATGATGAGGAGGAGGAGGCAGAAGAAGAAGAAGAAGAAGAAGAAGACGAAGACTTTGTCGATCAAGGTGAGATGGAAGTCGAGGAAGGACGAGATGAGGAGATGCACTATCAAGAGAAGCTATTTATAGAAGATAATCCAAGCGAAGATGACGCAGAAGGATGGGGCCAACAGGAACTCGAGGAAGATTTCGCCTTAGAGGAGACCACCAAGCGGCAAAAATCAAGCACTTCCGCCCACAAAGCGGTCAAGAGGAGGCGTGTCGATGTTGTTGAAGATGATCCACCTACACAACGAGCAGGAGACAAGGGAAAAGGCAAAGCAATCATCTCTGACGAAGAAGAACAGGAAGACGATGGAGAAATGCACAACACGTATGGCCTATTGTTATCTTTCATTTCATCTATGTCTCACAGTTGCGCAGGTCTTTATTCAGTATTGATGATGAAAACGTGTTATTCGACGATTTCGATGTCAATGGTGCTGGACCTTCTCACACTTTGCCTTCTCCCGACCGTACACTAGCAGAACATACAACGAGGCATCAGCATTCACCTGAAGATATCATGACTCAAGCCACCCTCGTCGAATTGACCGTTCCCAAAATCTTTGAACCTGTATCGCATTCAACTTCGGCAAACAGACGCCATTCCGGAAATACTACACGTTCTCTACCATCAAGTCGAGAAGGGGCCCTTCTTTCGCCTCCAGCTGCTCAGCAACCCCCTTCTCAGAGACACACCGCAGCTCGGAAGACTGCACAAGTCGTCAGACCTCGATCTCCGAACCTTGAGGATCTTCACTCACAAGCTGCGAACTACCCCGCTCGTCGAGGTCGTCCCAAGAAGAGATTGCCTTTGGTCGACGTTCAAGCAAAGGATTATGAGCCACCATATAAGAATACGCGATCTAGGTCTCACAGTGTCGAACCCATCATGCTTCCACGTCCCAAGCGCAAGAGAGTCACGAAGAAAAAGGAAACAATCCCGGAAGAGGTGGAAGTTGAAGAGGTGGACATGCTCATTGCCGAAGCTGCTCCAACAACCGAGACTCAGGAAGAAGAGATGGACGTTGAGAAGCTCCTCACACCTGATGCTCGCCAGGCTACGAGAAATCGGCCGCCATCTTTGGAGACAGATGATGCGCAAACAAGACAGAATCTAGCAGGTTCAAGGATGTTCACGTCTCATCGAATCAAACCTGAAGTTCTTCTCCGCAGATTTGACGAATCGACAAAACGTCGTTCTGTGCCACCTACTCAACAGCAGCCCCCATCACAGCCTTCAAGCGAGAACCAGAGACTGGGCCATATTATCCCCCAGCCTCGTCATTCGCAGATGCCCTCGGAACCTCGTACGCCAATCGCTGTATCACGCTTGAGGGGTCATTCTACCGCAAGTACAGAATCTTCTTTTCCCCTTCGTGGAACGAGGGCAAGTGCAGTGAAGAAAGAAAGACGAGAAGAAGAAAAACGTACTCCATATAAGCCGCCTCAAGGGACCAGGGCTGCACAGTATTCGGCTATGTCTAAGTGAATGGTGTCTATCTCGTAAGAAACTCGATACCCTTCTTTTTCAACAATGTCTATGCCACAGCATTGAAAAGTTCTACTTCAACCTTGTAACATATATTCACCCTGATACTTATGATTAGGCTTCAAAGATGTCTCCATCTTGGATTTCAAAAATGGTTTCAATATGATTAACATACACGATCTAAGTCAGTGAAGAGTCTGGATGTATCCATCCATAATCATATAAGAGCAATCGCAATAAGACAAGAAAGTATTAACCCTAGAACAGCAGTATGTATGATGTACAATGATGGATGCAATAAATACTCCGGAGCCATCTAGTTCAAGTGGAAAAAAAGATTGATTCATCAGCCCAAGACAAGGCTATCACTCTGTAGCTCTTCAAACTTGCGACGGGCTAATCGGATATTCATCTTCAATGCTGCCGCATCTGGCGTCATCATCATGTTGTCAGCATAATGTCACAAAAAAGAGGTGGAAACTTACGGATTGTTGGATCATGAACGATAATCATCACATATGTATTCCGGGTCAATTCGTCCAGAACTGCTGTGAAATCATAGGTCTCCATCTCGAGCGAGCGGAATTCTTCACGGACACGTGTACAGGCATATTTGAATGCTTTGATAAGCTCAGACGTCCGTTCATACCGTTTAGGGTCTAGTCCTGCTGTCTCGGGAGTCCATTGAGGGTCAGGGCTAGAATGTGGAGATGATAGATTTGTTGAAGAGGTTGCAATGACTAGGAAGGTGGTGCGTTCAAATAGAATGACTTCTGTTGCATTGCAGGCTGCTGCGAATGTCGAGAGGTGCTTGGATAGGATGGCGGCATTGGGAATTAGGGTGTGCACGATATTTGACCATGCCTAGCGATGTGATAAAGTGAGATTAGTATTCCGAGATAAGGACAGAAAAGAGAAAGCCCAAACCTTGTATAAGCTCTCATCATAGATGGTGGTTCCAAAGACGGATACATTTGCACCTTCGCATACCTCCACTAACTCTAGCCTCTTCTTTTCAAAAACTTGCTGGCGTTCTCTCACTAGGTCCATTTTATGGATGAGTAGGAAAACGTTGGCATCTGGGCTATGTTGCTTTAAGCCTGTCATACAATCACGGAAGTACTCCCTATCCTTGTTTTCTTCTCTTGATTCCACATCGAAGACGTAGATCATGACTCCGACTTGTTGGAATATGGTCGATCTCTGTGTGCTGAGATACGTGTCCATAAAGGCGTCTTGTCCTCCGCAGTCCCAGAGGTTCAGCACCAGATCTCCAAGAAAGCGGACATGATTTTGTTCGACGTCTATTGTGGCACCGAGTCGAGCAGTGAGAGAAGCAGGATGGTTTGAACTGCAAAAGAATGGCTCTAAGTCATGTAAAGGTACACGTTTCTATTCAAATTACTCACAAAATGAGGGAACGCATTGAGGTCTTCCCACTCCCGGAAGCACCCATAAGAAGAACCTAGGAGTCAGGGTTATTCTCTGAGTCTATACTACGCAAGGCTTGCACAATGCTCGCCTTTCTCTTCATCGTGTTCTGAAAGATGGTGGGTGTGGCGGAGAAAGGTTGAAAACTCAGCGGCGCGTCTGGGACGTGGACGCTGGACCGAAGCCGCGCGGCTGGCGTGATGACGGCGATACGCCGTCACACACCGACTCTAAATCATGCTAGAACTACAAACATAGATTATTATACAGCAATACATGTACAGTTTTCTTTGTTTGTCTTTACTGTGTAAATCGCCCTTCAGACCACCGGCGAAGATGTGAGGCCATTTCAACAGCCGCCAGGCCCCAGTCTTCTCCGTGGTTATGTCCTTTGTTGTCGCCCTGTCCCAAGCCAGCTCTTTCAAGTGCTTGATCGTCCGTAAGAGCCGTAAGGACCCCAAAAATTACCGGAACACCAGTATCCAGTTGGACTCTCATCAACGCTTGTGAAACGCTGTCGCAAATATACTCAAAGTGCATCGTAGCGCCTTTAATGAGAACTCCAATCGCAATGACCGCGTCGAAAGGTCGGTTAGGCATCGGTGCACTTCCACCCAGTGCTGGCGTTGCAGACCTAGAGGATGTCTGAGAATCCCCCGTCCCAAAACTGAGTCCTCCCAACAAGTCCTGGACAGTGGAAGCAGAAGGGATGTGAGATCCAGCAATCACTCTGAAAAATAATATGAGCTAGCTATGATATTGTTCAAGAACAACACACTTAGAGCAGGCCAAAGGAAGTTCATAGCTTCCTGGCACGGATTCGATGACAATATTGCTCTCTTTTACACCGCGTTCCTTCAGCTTGGCCACTGCGCCAGCTACCAGAGCGTCTACGACCGTTCTATTCCATCGAGCGTGCACAATGGCAATGCGAAGAGGGGAACCATCGAATGTAACTTCGGAAGGCGTAATTCCTTTGATTGTGCTGTTCATCGTTGAAGGTTAAGAGCAAATACCGTGAGACTTTTCTTCCCCTTCAAAATCACGCGTTATAAAGTTTTGGGAGTACAGGCTTAGATTCGTCTCGTCAGCTGGGCCATGGACGATAATCTTGCAGGTAAATATCTTCATTTCATTCGGTCAGAGTTGTTCCTAATATCTCTCTAATTAGCAACATATATCTTAATACATGCATTCCTAATAAAACACACCCATAGCAAAGCGGCACAAGCGCTCAAGAAAGCTGTGAAGGACCTGGTTATCTTAAAAGACGATGTTATACCCGAAGAACCTTCTCTGGACGAAATTATTAAGAAGTGGAAAGCTGCTGAACAACAGAGAGAAAAATCGTGTGTATTTCCGCTTTTCATATGGACCATCCGTTAAATCTGTGGCTGTATGCGTCATCCCTTCTCAGTTCTAGTGAAGCGAAATCGTCCTCGAGTTCCTCTTCCTCCTCTGAGTCTGATTCAGAGCCCGAGCCACCAGCTGCAAAACCAAACCCGACGACGACGAAAAGGAAGAGAGTAGATTCTTGTGAGGCTTTGTTTTTCTTTAGAGATATCCAGTCTGAAATCCGTTGTCGTAGCCTCTTCTTCATCAAGCTCATATTCTGGTGCGTTTAACTATTCTTATAGAATGATGGTTTCTCATTTTTCTCCCTCATTAGATCCGTCAGATTCAGATTCTCCCTCCCAACCAAGTCCCAAGGATTTGCAGGCTAAAAATAATCCAATCGCCACCGAACGCGACTCCAGTCGCACATTGTCAGGTTCGGGTGTAGCTTCTGGGCCTGCAACTGGTGACGAAAAATCCGAGTCAGACGCATGTCAACTGGAATCTACCGATGCATCCAGTTCATCCAGTTCTTCAGATGACGAGGATTCAGAGCCTGAGGTCAAACAAAAGGGTCAAACGAAATTGGAAGATGCTGCTGCCATGTCTTCTGATGATTCCGATTCAAATGACTGTAGTGAGCAATCTGACTCGGATGACATGGAGGTCGAGCAAGTCACTATTGCGAATCAGAAATCCCTGAGTTCGAGCAATGCTTCTAAGCATCAAACAAGCAAACTTCTCAATACTTCGTCGTCATCATCAACCCCTGAAAGCTCCGGTTCAGAATCAGAATCCGATGCCAAAGGAAAGCAATCGTCATCAGTAGCGAAGAGAGCGTCATCGAGTTCACCACGACCCAAATCGAGCGCCAAAAACGATTCTAGTTCTTCGAGTTCCCCAGAATCTGGATTTAAAACCAAAACCGTCCTTCTTGCAGCAAAAGGGAAGAACACGAAGGCATCTGATGCCCCAAACAGACTAGAAAGTAAGGCTTCTGCCAAGCAGATCACAGTCCATGAAAAGGAAGAAAAGAGAGTGACGAAGAAGCGCCGAATGCATGCGGACGGCAGTTCTGTGCCTACAGCTGTAGCCAACCCCTTAAAAGAGGATACCAAGTTCTCAGGTAACGATAGAAAAGAAGGCAAGAATCCTCGGACAACAAACAATCGTTTCATGAGAGTCGATCCCACCAAACTGCAATCCGTTGTGGATAACAGTTATGTCTCTAAAGTACGTCATTCCTTGCCTTTGTCATGTAGATTTTTCAACATTGATTTTTTTAGGTGGCCCCCTCCAACGATTATGGTAGGCGAGCACATCAAGACCTGATTGTGACCCGAGGTGCGGGGTTCCGTAAGGAGAAAAATAAGAAAAAGAGGGGCAGCTATCGTGGTGGGGAAATTACGGTGTGTTTTTCGGTTATTGCAGCTTCCTTGTTATGAATGTGACCACCTTTGACACAGATGGAGAGTCATAGTTTCAAATTCAATTAGACTTCTTGTGAGTAAGAAGTTATAGATGTGATTCGCATGGTAGATCCAAAAATCAGATGTATGACTATCTATTCACAAACTAATGGGCCTCTGATATACTTCTACGATACCATTTCATGAAGATTTGAACAGGGGACAGACCCCTGTCAATCTCGTCAATCAAGCAACGTGCCGCTCCCAACAATATTTTGGCGATCTTCTGAATCAAGTCATGAAGAAAGAGTTTTGCGTTAAGATGAGACCGAGGATAATTGCCGCCAGCTAGTCCCGTCCGTCTTGGGGATATGTATGATAGCTTCGGAATTTAGACGAAGCACTTTTACTGGAACTCCTCGTCCGATCGTGAAGCGCTACGATAGTTTCTAGGGTCGTCTCAAGGACGACCTTAGGTGGCACCACGCACTCGTAGTCTCGTCTGGATTTATCTGGAGAAAGGACAATTCTGTCCAAACCCAATTCTGTCGTCCCGATGACTATTTGTGGTTCTCCTCTTGTGCTCCCACTTCTTTCATCACTGTAAGCCTCCTCCATGTACATATCCCTGAACCTGGCGTTTGAATTAAGATGTACTTTGTAGTCCTCTGAGATGACGTCTTGTCCAATTGCTCGACGCACCACGTGAGTCGCTTTGAAGATCGACTCGAGATGCCTGTTAAACGCAGTCATCTGATCTTGGCTGGATATCTTCCAGCAGGCAACCTTGAGCAATCGTTTAAAGTTCATCATGAGATGTTGTGCCCATGACTCGAAGTCTGTCCTTATCTGGGCCAGAGTGAGAGCTCTCCATCGTCCACACACCGATTGTTGCTCTGTATCAACATTTGATAAGGCGTTTTATTATCGAAAAATTATATGACCCACGCGAAGCTTGCATCCCTTCGTACACTTTCTGTAAGCCCTCTGAGAGGTCGCTATTGTTGGGATCCCAGGAATTGATCTCCTGTGCGCATAGGACGACAAGAAAAATCTGCACAATAATTTGAACAAGAAGGGGGTTGATTTCGTGGTCACCAGACATAGGTTGCTGGGACAGTATAAAGATGGTTTTCTCCCCGACAATGTTCCCTACTCGATCGTAATAATGCTCCTGATCCTCATCAGAGAGTTCAGACTTCTTGCGAACGACGCAATCTCCTAAGGAAGCGGCTGCTTGGAATATTTCTTCATTAAGTGCATAGACCAGATCTTGGACTTCCTGTCCTGAGATTGTGTCACTCTTGGTAAGGAATACCTGAGCGCCCGCCAACTCTTTCCCCCTCAGGTCTGACAGGTCCGAGACCTCCACAAGCTTCCGATTTAGTTCATTACGCTCGCGCTGGAGCGAATTGCACTTTTCCCGTAGTTTCTCGTTAGCACTAAGAGTGCTTGTGTAGTTCTTTGTTGCGACTACTAGGTCGGCCTCTTGGACATTCATATAGTTTTGGTGGCTTGCAACTTTTCGCTCCAGGTGATCGATGTATTCGGCCACGCCCTGTCATTCTTACCTGTAACGTATTGACTTGGATATTAGCCAACAAAAATACCTGATGGTATCCCCTGTGATTCATATGTCAAATGAGCGCAATGGTCGATTCCAAGACGGAGGGAGACAATTAAGCGCCGCGCACGATCGTTTCCATCTGATGGATGCGACATTACGTAAGCCAACTTTAAACTCTAGAGAACAACTCTCATGAAAGGGCGATGTGCCATCGCTCAGACCTGCTGAAAGAGTCAGCTTGCAGTACTTTAGTTGTTCATTCAACATCCTGCTGCCAAATTCCTGCATTTGTAAAATATTAATTCCTCAAGTTAATTTTGGAAAGTCTGGAGAGTCTGAAATGTGATCATGGACTCCCGCAATGTCACTGATGAACATAATTTTTTACATGCTTTTTACCATGATTG
>JAIUJM010000030.1:0-49939 GCA_026262225.1 Inosperma sp. D86
TGGTCGTATCCTCAATATTTCCGTTATACCTGCTGATAGACACTCGTCAGTGATTACTGCAATATTTAGAACGAGAAACTCACTCTCATTCCCTCAGCCCAACTAAACTGCTCAATTATATGACAGCTCCAGACACCGTCATATGGTCAGCTTTGTTGGCATCTGCTGCTGTGCCCGGGATCCTCAACCCAGTGGTGCTCATGCAAAAGTTGAAAGACGGCAATTTAATTCCTTGGAGTTGGGGCAGTAGATTCAAGGACGGGTCATTGAGGTGTGTGCGTCCTTTCTTTGTATGAAGCTCTGTTCATCCACATTTAGGGTCGATATACCTGTCCAAGCCCTTAATCTCTATTTTAATGGTGGGTGTGTTCGACTGACAATTCATTCGTCCTGCATGATGACGTTTTAGTCACCTATCCTGTCGTATCCCAAGTTAACCCACACGTACATTTGTTTTTCTTTGCCCCCCGGGGTTCGGCTGGAAAGCCCGTTGCCCATCGTAAAGGGAAAGGTCAGTGTAATTATTGTAGAGACTTCTAAGCTGACAGGATGTAGGATGGCGCGGAAACTTTCTTCTCTCGGCTGCAGAACAGTGGCTGAAACACGAGTTAACGAAGAATTTCAAAGTCATTCGAGATCTGGAACTGCTTCCGCAAATCTTGGGACAGGACTGGTCAAGCGTGTTTCTGCAACGATTCGATGGTGTTGTTACGTGAGTTAGACACTGCTCGACTGCTTTCCCAGTTTCCAATGACATTTTAAACAGCATTTGGCCAAAAACTCGGCTATGGGTACGTGCTGCATACAAGCTTATTCAGGAGAATTCACTCTGTTACATAGGACTGGGTCCGGATTTTAACGGACCCAGATCCCACAGAACTCAAACGGATGATCCATGTTGGTGAAAACGTTACGTGGCCCAAGGTTAATGGAATATGCTATTATTTAAGGGCGAAGGACTAATCCATTCGCTGTTAGCTTCACATGATTGAAAACCGTTCTAGAGTTGAGAAACAAATCTTATTAGGTCGTCAAGCCGTTCGGAAGGGGCAGAAAGGCAAAGCTAGAATATCACCATACGAACAGCCTTCAATACAAAACAAACTAGAAGACGAAGCAAAGCCCACACTAGGTGCCTTGACTATATCTCCAGTTCCCTCTGGGTCCGATATGCCCCTGGCAGTTGACACGGACGCCGAAACAGCTTTTGTAAAGCGGTCGCCGCTCTTGAAGCGTGGCACTGCGAAGAATCCTTCGTCGAACCGCTCAGAAGGTGGTTCTTCTCGACGGCGTGGGAGGATTTCGGAATTCAGGACATCCCCCGATGCACCCAAACAGCCAAATTCTGAAACCCAGCCTTCTGGCTTTTTTTCAAGATTGCGAGCCAACTCCTTGTCCAAGCTATCTCTTCCGTTTTCCTACGATCGTCGTGCAACGGAAACGAAGCAGTTGACTGGTGAACACCTCCATGGAGACACTACATCAAGTAGTGAGAGTTCATCTGAAGGATTTCTTTACCCATTGAACGAGGACTTCCAAGAAGGTGCAAGTACCCACGTATTCAACACCGAAACCTGAAGGCACTTTAATTTTCTTTCCTCTTACACATATCTTGTATTATTAATTAATACCATTGTCCGACAGCATAGATAAGCCACTTTCGGAATGATCGGATCCTGATTGTACGGAAAGCTGCTTGCAATCTATGTACATTGTAACTTGCATCTACGCTCTGCCCCAAACTTTAATATTATAGTCATACGTCCTTAACTTTTGGCACGCAGCATTTGGCAAAACTCCTCTGAACGCAATGATAGGGTTCAGGCCAAGCTCTATTTTGGAACTGCCATCTCCCATCCCGAGTTTCGCAGGGATTGAAAACCGAAGGAAAGCCCGTCTTAAGATGGCATTGGGACAAACACTTGATAGGGTAAATGTGTTGGGAAAAGACAGACGAACAGGCCATACAGGGTCTGAGTGATCTCCTAGTTCTCTGTGTTCCTTGGTGAACACTGACTGGATTCATACGTCCTATAGGTGTGTTAATGCGTTGAGTTGGGCAAGAGGAGGAGAACTCCTTCTTAGTGGGGGTGACGACACTACTGTCAGGATCTGGAAAATAGATACGGGCAATTTGTCTCAGGAATACCCTTTCACCAGTCGCTGTACAATCCGAACTGGTCATCAAGCTAACATCTTTAGCGCTCAAATGCTCCCCCACTCGTCTCGGATGTATGTTCGCTTCTTCCATGTTTGACTTACCGGATATTAACCAAGAGTAGTGCGACTGCTGCTGGAGATAGCCAGGTAAGAGTCTTTGATATCCAGGGTTCCCTGCCAGAATCGGCTGTGGATCCCGAGGCAGAACTGTCCAGCCTGCACCCATGCACCAAGATAATACGGTGCCACGTCGATAGGGCCAAGAGGATAGTCACAGAAGACAGTCCGGACCTGTTCCTATCAGTCGCAGAGGTATGGGATGGACACGTTTACCTGTTTTTCCGACTGTTAACAATATTTTCTCATGACTTTCAGGATGGAACAGTAAGACAACACGATTTACGAACATCTCATATTTGCAGTCGTGATTCTTGTCCAGCCCCGCTCGTCGAACTTGGGCAGGAACTCTGTACATTATCGTTGTCGCCGCTCACACCCTATCAATTTGTTGTGGCCGGAGATGGACCATATGTACGTTCTTTTCACAATTGTCCTGTTTGGTTTCCAAATGACAAAATTTCTAGGGTTATCTATATGACCGTAGGCATTCTCGTCGGGTGTTGGAAGCCAGGTGGGGTGAGTTGCCTCGAGGTGGCGAAGAACTCACGATTTGTGTGAGGAAATTTGGAACAAATTCAAGCAAAAGACAAGGCAGACGTGTGCATATTACGGGCGCTCGGATGTCACCCTCTGATGGGCATGAGGTAAATCGCAGAATCCATTGACTTGAACCTATACTCATCTGCACCAGATCATTTTGTGTACGTTCCATGACCCCTCCTTTTTCTGAATTAACGAAAGGACAGCCTATAGCGGCGATGGTGTCTACCTCTTCTCTGCCTTAGATGAGCCAGGTCATCACCATGAGACCACTGGGTCGTTTGTCGTGCCACCCAATGTAAGTTCCCTTTATTCGGTCATTTGTCTTGATTCATACGTATATCTAAAGACTGCGGCGCCTCAGGCTGGTCCCATTGACGAAGAATCGTCCTCGGATGAAGGTGGTTCAATGGAGGAGACGACGGACGTACCCCAGATTCCCGTGATATTCCCAAGACGGCGTTTTACAGGTATCAGAAATGTCGAAACCATCAAAGATGGTATGAGTTTCCTCGATTGTCTTCCCCATAACATTGTTCATTTTGTAGTAAATTACCTTGGACCACACCACGAATGGGTAACATCGGGTTCTGATGATGGAAATTTCTTCATCTGGAATAAGTCAACTGGATCATTACATGGCATCTACGAGGGTGACAGCAGTGTCGTGAATATGGTAGAAGGCCACCCAAATCTGCCCCTAATAGCTGTCAGTGGTATTGATACCACTGTGAAGGTAAGTCCAGACGCATTCGACGGCTCTGACAGGCTCATAGGAGTGTGCAGCTATTTGCTCCTACACAAGTTCGTAGTGAATTCTCAAGGATAGGCGATGCGGATATGATAATGGAAATGAACCAGCGTCCAAGAAGGTCTCGGATGCGAGGCATTAACTTGGAGGACCTTGTAGCGCTGCTGGGGCACCCTGGAAGTGAAATCATCCGGGTATCCCCTGCTGCAGGTTCCGACTGTGTGAATCAGTAAAGATAGTTTGTCGAGTGCATGTATTATCTCATGTTTTCGGTACGGGATGTGAAAGAGTGAAAATGACAACTTGTCTATGACATCGTTTTCAAGTCACATGCTGCAATTAAAAACAAAGTATTCTCTACTTCTCCAAGTCGTCACGCAAGTGCTACCTATATTATAACATTTTAGTAGGCTATACTCTGGTGACTCGGCTCTGGCATCTACCAAGTCAGTGGGGACAGATTACGCCAAGATTATCCTTTTCCCCCTCAAAGCCAGTCTTTGTGGCTGTAAGGCAATATTTTCGTCTGTAAGTTCTGTAATCGAAATGCCGGCAGTCTCTGACCCTCTGTCTGTAATCTTCATCTTTAGTGTGTTTCCTGAAGGCTCAGAGTTACCCCTCATTAATAACTGCTTAATAATTTCAGGACGTCTGGCGACAGGTGAGTTTCTCGCGTCACTCTCAACAGTGACCAACAAGCCGCAAGCCGCCGACCTCTCACTCTGTCACCTTGTTCATCTTTAGTAGACTCCATCGTTTCAAAATGCGCTCTCACGGCAGGCACAAACGTTCCAAGACTAACAAAGACCAAGATGGTGATATATATATGAATATGCAAGTTGGGGAGGACCTTCATCCAGATGGTTACTCTAGGTCGCGCAGTTCTCTCGAAAATTACAAAACTGCTTCCTCTTCAAGTCGAGCAGCCTATAACCCTGACCGGGAAAGAGCTCCTCGTTCTCACCGTGATGATGACTGGCACCATGCAACATATGAACATGAGAGATATGCTTATGCAGATCCCTATACCCGTGGTGACAGACTAGATGACTATGCCGATGGGAGGCGTGATGACTCTGGGACTTGGAGGCCAGTCGAATCAAGTCGCTATTCGTCGTCCAGTCATGATTGGCCTCATCATTACGACCACGTTGGAACC
Source organism: Inosperma sp. D86 (assembly GCA_026262225.1). Classification (NCBI taxonomy): domain Eukaryota; kingdom Fungi; phylum Basidiomycota; class Agaricomycetes; order Agaricales; family Inocybaceae; genus Inosperma; species Inosperma sp. D86. The sequence continues at coordinate 4,731 of JAIUJM010000030.1, forward strand.
TCCTCTTACTCAGACCCCTCCTTATGGGCCGTTCCACCTCCTGCATACGAGAGTCGTCGTAGTTCTTACTCGGGACATTGGCAGGAACGGGACAGTAGGGATCTTCCTGTGGACGATTGGGAGCCGTCAGGAATTCGAAATGACCGGCTTCATGATCGAAGACATGAATGGCGCCAGGAGGATAGAAGGGAAAAAAGTAATCAAAAGTATCAGAATGACTCAGGTTGGAGCACTCGACGCAGGGAGAGTGAATGGAATCGCGACGTTCCGATCCAAAACGACTACTCAATAGGTGATAGGCAGGAACGGTCATGGGAACCGGCTGCTTCGTGGAAGTCGTCAAATCGAAACAATCAGCATCAGCAGCACCGGAGCCAACCAACGCAGAACATCCAACGAAATAATGGGAAATCGAAACGCGGCCATAATCAGAACAAACAGCGACGAGAATGGCGGCAGGCAGATGACGGAGATTTGAACAAGTGAGTTAGCTTATCTATTTAGTCGGTGGACTCTACATGTTTACTATGCTGCAGTTGGACGAGGCGGGAACCTGTACGGTCTACAAGCAAAGCTGCTGTGAATCTCCTGCCCCCTAAACGAAAGCATGCTCGTTCTCCCTCCCCTTCGCGTTCGCGAAGTAGATCACCAGAGTCGTACAGGTCTCCTCGATCCTCACGGGGTCGTTCGCCATCACCTCCTCTTTCACCTGTCAGTAAGCGTCGTCGGCGAGACGATTCTAGTCCTGTCCCACTACGAAGTAGAACTCCTAGTGAACGAGGTTTCCAGCGCCCTGGGAATAGGCACAGGAGATATCACTCCCGGTCGCCCAGTCCACGTCGGAGTCCCCTGGGACGACAGAGCAGTCTGTCTCATGGTTCCAGCTCAGGTTCTGACAGAAGCTTAAGCAGAAGCCCCGTCGGTCGACCACGATCCCTCCATCGTCTGCCAACTGTAACACAAGTGAGTCCTGTGGTCAACAAATCCTCCAAGAATGGCGCAACCCACCGAAGGGCTGATGAAGCGAAAAATGGAAAGTCACGTTGGCACAAACGCGATCGTAAAGGCCGAGACTCAAAAAGGAATATAGATGGGGACGATGACTATATCGAACAACAGGATGACCGCCCCTCCAATATGTCGGCATCATCGCCGACATTGCGTTTCCCCTCGTATACAGAACATACAACGTATTCAATCAGTATCTCAATGCCTCCGCCGTCATCTATTCCGTCAAACCAATCATACCACGGTCCTCGTTCACCGATTGCATTTCCCCATACCAAAAATTTGAGCGTAGAGTCTCGCGTGGACATGCCACTTTCAAAGCAGAATCGTGCCAAGAGTGCGGGGTTCAAACCCATAGGGAAATCCAGTTCTGCTATCAAAAAGTTTTTCCCCGGAGACGAAGAGGAAATGGAGTTTGGGCCCACAGAACAACGTCGAACTTTGGCAGACGCAGAACTTCCTTCGTTAACACCTCATGGAGCTCTTGAACTAAATTCTTGGCCTAATGGCAGAGGCTCGGAAAGCGCGGGCTTACAACCAGAGGCCGAAATGGAACCAAGTGATAGTCGACTTGAAAACACTCCGTTGCCTTCTCGGCATGACCACTGTGTGATTGGGTCGGCTGTGGCTCCTATTGCTCCTTCATCGTCGTCTGTGACACTGCTGCACATTCTTGAGGGTCCCTTGTCCGAAAATGAAGGAGGAGAAATGCCGATGGATATACAACTTTCGCCAGCCACTCCAGATGGTCGGAACGACAGCGTACCTTCTTCGTCGCCTAAGGACATGTACAGGATTGTCAATCAGGTTGGAGAAGGTACCTTTGGCAAAGTCTACAAGGCTCAGAATACACTTACGGGTGGACATGTTGCTCTGAAACGCATTCGCATGGAGTCGGAACGCGATGGATTTCCTATCACTGCAATTCGCGAGATCAAATTGCTTCAATCGCTACGACATGAGAATGTTGTTCGTCTGTTTGAGATGATGGTATCTAATGGCGAGTATATATCGTAATTGCTTGAATTTTTTCTCAACTCTCCAACAGGTTCGGTGTTTATGGTGTTTGAATACATGGATCATGACCTAACTGGCATTCTCTCTCAATCGCAATTCACGTTCTCCGATGCCCATCTCAAGTCACTCTGTCAGCAAATGTTTGCAGGTTTGGCCTATCTGCACCACAAGGGAGTCATCCATCGCGACATTAAGGGTTCAAATATTCTGGTCAACAACCGTGGCGAGTTGAAGTTGGCCGATTTTGGTCTTGCCCGATTTTATCAAAAACGTCGTCGAGCAGACTACACTAACAGAGTCATTACCTTATGGTACCGACCACCAGAATTGCTTTTTGGTTCAACCGTATACGGTCCTGAAGTTGATATATGGAGTGCTGGGTCTGTACCTTTGTCTTTCTTGAAGAATGAGACTGACATTTTTCCAAGATGTATCATGCTGGAGTTATTTACAAAGAAACCTGTCTTTCAGGGCAATGATGAGATTCATCAAGTGGATGTCCTGTTCAAGCTGCTTGGAACTCCGACACCAGAGCGATGGCCGGATGTCTTAAATTTGCCGTGGTATGAATTGGTCAAACCCCCACAATTCATGGCAAACCGGTTTCGAGAAGCATTCCAAAAGTACGAAGATTAGTGACTTCATAAATTAAGCGATCGCTGACGTTCTCCAGGTGGCTTTCTCCCGCAGGCCTTGATCTTGCCGAGCAGTTACTTACATACGATCCTAGCAAGAGAATTTCCGCCTTGCAAGCTTTAGATGCACCTTATTTCATTTCTGAGACACCACCTCCATCTAAGCCTGTTGGGTAGGTTTTTCCTTTTTTTCGTTCGTTCGGTTTTGACTTTCTATCAGACTGGTGCAACTGGAAGGAGAGTGGCACGAGCTGGAGACTAAGAGGGAGCGTGCCAAGCGGAAAGAACGTAAAAACCCGCCATAACTGGAAAAAGCTACCTTCGTGGATAATTCGCATTTACTATACCATCATTCACCTCATCAATGCAATAGTTGATTTTATCTTGCAGGACCATACATGGATCATCTCTCCGGCATCACAGATAGTACACCAAATGATGGAGCTAATTCACCTTGACCGTGTTGGACAAGAGACCTTTCTCCGTTAGGTGTTGGACAATGGATTCCACCTGTATAGATAAATAATAATCAGCCAATCAACCTGAACACACGTCTGGGTAGCCTACATGAGCGGCGGTCAAGCGGATTTGAGTATCCCATCGTTTTGTAAAGGGCGCTCCAGTGTCCTCTGCTTCCTGTATGTCACCCAATCCACCAGCCTTCCCTTGAGCTCCATCGTCGTCACGATTCCCTTCAAACCAGATCAACTTGTCCACTTGATCTATGCTGCCCCGCAGACGGCCTTGTTCAATCATCCGACGTGCCATGGTCTCTGCGGCTCCAGGTGTGAGATCAAGAAGTGCACCCAATCCACGGAAAGTGATGTTGTTATATATATTCGAGCTTGCAAGAAGGTTGTGTTCCATGACCGCTCGGTCAAGAACAGTCGACGGACCCGTTCGAGTACTTACCGTGGGATCGGGCTCATTTCCAGAATCATTGGCCGAGGCCAATCTGTCATTGGATGAAATGGCTATCTTGGCTAATTGGTGCGGTTTCAGTGTCTTTTCAAATTCCTTGACTTCAGCAGGTCTGAGGATGTGATCGAGGAACATCTTAGAAAGAATGTTATAGGTGGGGAGATCCGCTGCTCGCTCGTCTCGGTATAATGACGCTAGAATTCGAGAACGATTTGGTCCTGCAGGAGCAAGGACAGCACAAGTAACGGCTGCAGACCTACGAGGTAAAGGTGAGTTCAGGACTGTTGTAGGGAAAACAAAGAGCTCATACAGCATATGTCGCCGCTCCTCTCCATCGATCTCGCCTACGTAGCTTAATTCGTGATACCTGCTAGCAGCCTCTAAAAATTTTCTGCTATAGTCGCTAATACGAGCTTGACATAATTTGAATTGAAGAATTGTTTCTCGATCATTTGCAGAATGAATAAGCAGAGCTGCACGATTATAATATGTCTCTGCTTGAATAGAGTCCTCATCCTCCAGGAGCAGACGGACGATGCGAACGTAGACACGAAGTTTCTCTGAGTCCGATATAGATCTAACAAGAAATGAGTCATGGGGTTTTAAAGATCGATAAAGAGCATACCGTTGACCTGAGTCCATTGAAATGCCCATGAGTACTTTAGCCGCACCACTCCATTCTTCATCCTCTTCAAGGAGATCAGCCAACTGGAATCTCAGGGTGTTTACCTTGAATGACATTCGAAAATAATGAATTAAAGCGCCTGATTACTTGTGTAGGATCATACCTGCTCCTCGTAGCTTACGATGCGAGGCTGAACAGTGTTCAGGGTGTCCTCAACGACGCGTTTTCGTAGCTCAAGATCCTTGATCACACCCTCCGCTAAGACCTTTACGAGTTCAGATAGGACTTGGCGTCCCACTACAAGTCCCACACTATCTTGATTGATGACGGTGTCGACTAAGGTATGGATATCCTTGGCAAGCATGGTGGGTGGTTGAGCCAGGATCTCTGGAATAAGCGAGATAAAAGCTGGGCCCTTGTCCTTTTGATTGAGTGTGGAATACTGTGCCAGTTTTGCCTCCATATTTACTGTTCAGTGTAAGGATCGAGATAAAACAATCTTTGAATCAAGGCGGATATGGGCACGTGATAGCTTGACACTGACACGCTTTCGTAGAGAAAAGCAAGAATCCCAGTCTGCTTTGCAGGTAACCGGTGGTCGTCAGCTTCACTCCATAGTTGAAACGCAAAGGATTCGCCCCAGATTCTCATGTTAAGATAGGAAACAAAGGCCTCTAATAGTCCCTCTATCTCATTCTCAGGCAGGGCTCTACCACTTTTTGCCAGCGTCCGGGGCCGGCCCTTCTCTGTTTATCTGTTTATGGTCCAGTTGCCTCCGTAAACAACCGCTTTGCAACCCCCTGTTGCTCCAATCTTGTTCTTTGACAATCGATTGAACTGAGAATGATTGATACTTCTAAGTCCGCTGCCCTTCCCTTAGGCCACTCATGTTGCAGGAGAGTCCATGACACCGAGGACGAATATGTGAGGTATTGCCCACCAAAGGCCGACACGGAAACTTTGTCCCCCAACAAGCTTCCTGCTTATATGCTGTGTCCTCCAAACTCTGTCACGACTGGGACGACCGATCCAGTGTTTGTCTATCCCTTCCTGAGGATATGTGAGTCGATATCCGTCTCTTGCTAGTCTTTTTGACATTTCCTTGGTTGCTTTCAGACGAACATGTTTATCCTTACTTCGAGATTTACCCTGGAAATCCCATTCCATTTGAGAAGGATTTTGGTCCTGCTAACCAGGAACCAAAGCTATATGTCAACGTACCCTCATACCCAGCGTTTAATTTATGTGCGTCCAGCCTTTGTTTTATCAGAAAACTCTGACTTGTCGTAGATCCAACATTGTATCCTTATAATCTTAATAGCATCTATCCTCCAGTCGTCGACCAACAATTCGTTGGTCAAAGTGAGTGTCTTCAAAAGCTGACACTGCCTCTCTTGATTATTCACATATTTCAGAAAATGCTGATTCAAGCCAAAGCATAGAAACGCTTCCAACAAGTTCCAACAAGTTCCCTCAAATTTCCGTTCACCTTCAGGTGTACCCTTGTTTCAATCTCTGCAAGTCCATGGTTATTTTCCAACGCTCTTCATTGTTTATTCATTGTTTAGATCCCCCCCTGTATCCTTGCTTTGATATCTATCCCTCAACCGAGCCGAGAAATATCATGAAAGAGGAGGCTGAGGTTTCCTTGAGTTCGACCTCTCAGACTCTAGTGCTTCCTGTTGGAGATTCTCGTATGTTCACGTCATTTTATCCGTGTTACCCAGCCACCGACCTGTATTTTACAGATATCCCTTGCACCCCCTTCTACAAGCTCTTCCCGGGGTTATGCTTGAAGCAAGCTATAGAACCAGCATCCAAACTTAAAGGTCAAATCCAGCTCCTTGGAAACGTACTTTGTGAAGTTCACGGCCTTCCCACTAGTTAAGCGCAGCATAGGATCTGTCGGGTTGCAGGCGTCATACTCGTCCCTCTGTGAGAGTGTCTTCTCTTGGTTCGGGCTAGAGTATTTACACCGTGGGGATCCAGATTCATTTTTATATCCACATTTGAATTCCTATGTCGGGATCCCTAAGTTGGCCTAGAGTTAGTACTAACAGGAAATTCTCTCAAAATGATAGGTATCAATCATCAGTGTAGCATTTACATTCGAAATTTTTCACTCACTCTTACCCTTTCCTTGGATTTCTACTATCTTTCTCAAGCAGATACACAATCAAAAGTATTTCACACGACCATTTAAATTCAACGGTTATTCTATCGATTCTATGATCTGTGACTCCGAGTCAAGCTTTCGATGTATCAAACAGTGGTAGGTTTGTGTTATGCTGATACAATCTATTTACTGGGAGTCTTCGTATGGTGGAGGTTGGTGACTCATTTCCTCATCGATACAACTCGCACCAAGAATGTGTCCTGAACCCGGCATAACAACATCTGACATTGGACTGGAAGATGTTGCAAGTTCTGCTCGAGTTGGGGCGGCTTGTGCTGCATGTGTTCGTTTCTCCTTCTCAAGCTGATCATGCTGTTCCCTTCGTTTTCTGTCATCCATGAAAGCAAGCTTAATCTATATTACATGACTTAGATAAGAGATAAATCAATGCGATCGATGGGACTCACTTTCATCAGCTCTTCTTCCTTAATGGCTTTCTCATTCTTTTTCGCAATCTCAGCCTTTGTCAGTTTCTCGGATATCAGTTCCAGATAATCTTTCAGCATCATAGCGCCTAGCTTCAGGTCTTCCTTAAACTGGGCATTGAAGACATAATAAGGCTGGAAATCCACAACCTTGGGGTGGTTAAGTGGCTGAAGACCAGATAATCACACAGTTGTACCTGTGGTTGAAACCCCATCTACATGCTGTTCAGAACCAGAAAATTAAGATATAGAAGTAATGCTCACTTCTCTTGCATATTCAAGGGTACCCTTGGGATCCATGAGATCTCGTTTGATGATGGAATTCGTGGACTTGAATCGGTGATATTTTTCATTATCGGGATCACGAATCAGGTTTTCAGCGATCTTCAAGAGCGTCTGGAGATAGATTAAGGGAGCGAAACCAGTTAAAGCTCAAGATTTAAAATAAAAAAAAGGTCGAATACATTGAGTGACCGAAGGGCTTGGTCTCTTTGATTGGGACGCATGATTCCTGGATCAATCATTCGGCGAAATTTCTGTCGCTTTTCGTGTTCATGCCAGGAGGATCTCTGTGGCACAGTTTGACATGCTCGCTGCTCTGCCGCTGCCGCAAGTGCACTGGACGACACAGCTGGTGTATGCTGAGGGGAATCTGACGGAGAGTCAAGGGAAGACATGAACTTTGGGCTTGCAGATCAGCAATACAAGGCAAGGCTTGAAGTGGAAAGGGTGTTCAACAGGGCTGAGTCAGTGCAACTTGGCGTTACATGTCTGTTGTCACAGGTCAATAATTAGTGTCACTTAGTATAAGGTCTCATTCTGTAGCTCATTGCCGAATTATAAGAAATAAATACACCAATGTGCGAATCGTAAGGCTACTGATACGTTAACAAATCTTTGCTCAAACAGCACGGGCGAAACCAACAGCGTTCTTGCCAAGGTCATAGACTGTGTAGTACTTGCGGAGGAAAACATCACCTGGTGCCAGGGAAATTAGAAATGACACGATAAAACATAAGTCTGGACGCTCACCGACTATCCACAAAGCACCACCAGGTAAATTGATGTCCATTCCAGTGAAGGATGAAATACAAGTCCCTTGCACCTCTAAAATATAGTCACTACCCTCAAGCGCGTAGGGTTTGCCACCAAAGTAGAAAGTCAGGGTCGGAAGGCTAGGGACTTTAGCGCAATCAATCTGATATTGACCGTTCCATGACCGCTTGGCACCAATCTGTGTGTTAAGCATCTCAGCAATGTCGGTGGGCAAGACAATCAAGGAAGTTCCTAGTGACAAGTGTTAATTGGATATAAAGGTATAATATGGGCCATACCAGTATCAATAGCAGCCCCAGTGCTTTCCAGTTCCAGTTCTTCATCTCCAAATGCAATTTTCTCAAGATGGACTTCCCAATATGCCTTGCGACGAACAGGAACATAAGCAAGCTCCCCATAATAGGCAGAGTGATCAACGCCACCAAATATAGCTTCCCCACCATCCTCCTCGGAAGAACCGAGGCGGAAGGAGAACACAGGTGACTCGACGAGACCATCGTGAACCATTCTGTAGAATGGAGGAACAATGTGATTGACCGAGATGGTGTCATAAGCAAGGCCAAGAATGCCGTCGAACCTGAAAGTAATCAGTGATTTTAATTAAGCACTTTGACGGGTGCAACCTACTTTCCAAAGGCAAAGGCAAGCCCAGGTTCCTTGACAGCTTCAGCAAAGTCTAAGCCCCTAATGCTCAAATCACCAATGTTCAAGACATCATTCGAGACAAAGCCCTCCATGGAACCCGATCCATAGCGAATTGAAAATTCAGTGCCGTTCGGCTTATGAGTCGAAGATGAACTGGAGTCATACTTGGCGTGCAGGAAACAGGCGATTGATGTGCACTTGGCACTTGGAACCCATAGGTTGCTCGAACTGAGGCTACGTCAGCGAAGCGGAAATAGTGGGCTAATAAAGACAAACCCAGTATCAAGGATTACTTTGAACTACAAAGAAATATGAGATGAAGCTGATATCCAGGGATAAGGTGTACTTACTGTTTGAGGAGGGGTACCCAAAGAGATTTCGGTGTAATACTGCGCATTCATAAAGTCTGTTGTTCACACATTCAACAATGAACCAGGAGCGATGGAGGTCAAACATACTAGTAAGCGGGACGCCATGACCGCTGTTAATTTGCCCTTGTGTCCAAAGGAGTTGTTCGCCATTTCTCGTGGCGGGTCGCTTCACTCTACGTCCAACGCCACCAGAGCCCATGAGTGGCAACTGAGCCAAGGGCGATGCCCCATATTTCTCTGCAAGGAGGGCACTTTCAAGCTCTGGGTTGCTCGCCACGGAAGGAACTTTCTGAAGTTTGAGTTTATGAATACGGTTGCCACAGGCGAAGGGCAAAAGAGCGATAACAAGGGGGATAACCTTCATGGTGGTGGTTGACAGAAGAGGTTGGATGCGTCGGACTTTTAAACTAATAGTAATACAAGTAAATAAATAATAAATAGATATCTCCATTACTAGTACTTGTGTTCATCATGAGTTCCCGTTCAATGAAACGCCCTCAATCCAATCCATCTCTTTCATCCATTGAAGCGCTCTTACTTGCACAGGCAACATGGGAGTTTGGTGCAGAGCCAACAAATTGGCCCCTGATAGCAAAATTACTCTCAAAACATCCGTTACTATCGAGGCCTAAGAGTTTCTTCACTCCACAAGTTATTTCGCGTCATATTCAAAATATTTACGTGCTAAACGGATTGGACTAGTCCTGTCACTCTATGTATGAAAATCTCTTGAAGGAAGCTGGTCTAGAAATGTGAGTTTCTCCCATTCGTGCATGGCAACACGTTTTCTGATTGTAGAACAGAACAGAGGCCAATTATGTTCCCCATGGTTATTTCACCTTTCAGCTTCCCGTTTACTTGTTGTTGACATTCTCTGCAGCGGATACAAATTTAAACCTAGCCAGAAAATTCTACCGTTCACGCTTTGAAGAACTCAGAGAATTAATATTGGCTGAAGAAAGCAAATTCAGGTGCGTTTTGTTTTGTTTTTATTTTTGTAGACTCTTACGAGCAGTATTAAGGACTGTCCTCAAAGAAATCGAAGAAATACGAGCGGGATTATGGGACACCAAGATTCATGTCGATGATCCCTCAATGGAGCAGGTTTGTATTGCTACCTTGCATTCATTATGTTTATTTATTATTCAATGGGTGGGCAGCGCACTGCTGCAGATGTTTCCGACGGGGTTGTGGTGTCTCCATCTGGGACCAATGTTTGTACAAGTTTTAAGTACCATTTTGATGCTGAGCATTGTTTAATTAGGACAATTCACAACTGGGTATCATTGTCGAGCCCACACCAACTGGAGTACATCTACCCAGTATTACAGATGAAAGCCATGCCTCACGTGGAATGTCTTCAGGAGGCACAGTTCTGCGGCATAATAACAGCGTCGAAGTCGTCGAGAAATCTGACCAAGAGGAATTGGACATATCACAAAGGAAAACACCGCAGCAAGTCAAAGACGGGGATGATGGACACACCAATCAGCGAGAGGAAGAGGAGGAGGAGGAGGAGGAGGAGATAGTTGAAGAAGAAAGCAAAGAGGAAGAGGAAGAAGCCTCACAAGGGCAGGAGGAAATTGAAATTGAGAATGAAGATGAGGCGGCGGCATCTACACGGCTTGAGGCTGAGACGGATTCAGAACATGGTGCCGACGCAACCTTGGAAGATAAGCAATCTTCAGATGTCGAGGAACCTGTCGTCCTTGCAAGACGTGTGCACTTATATGGTTAACAATTCTTAGTCTGACTCTAGATTTAGGTTCTTCACGCAGACGCAAACCTTCCACAATGCCAGCACCTCAACCCTCTACAAGAACTAGGCTGCGACCTAGGGCCCGAATATCGGAGTCAGAACTCCAAGCAGCTGAGTCTGACAACGAAACAAAAGAAATTCTACCTGGCGCAGATGAAGAACGGACGTCGTCGCCGTTCGACTCTGGAAACATAAAGCGAAGAGATGGTGCGTAGGTTGTCTCATGTTTTTTGGCTAGTGTCAGACTCGCTTTTGTAGCCAAACGCAAGGCTTCATTCGCGGACACTGTAGATTCTCCACAAGATAAGAAACGACTCCGAGGTGATTCCGAGCCTGTTGAAGAAGAGGAACCAGGTTCGTACATCACAAGATTCCTCTTCCATTCTGACTTTTTGTCACAGGACCTTCTTCCCATAACACCCGTGCACGTACTACTCGCAACACATCAAGAACAGAAGAGCAGGTTGCGCTGAAACGTTTCCAAAATGTAATCGGAATGCTCCACTCGCAGATTTCTCAGCACAGAAATGGGACCATTTTTCACCATCCAATCAAACCATCAGAAGCTCCAGACTACCATGAAATCGTGAAGAGGCCACTAGATCTAAAGACTATCAAAGCCAGAGTCAAAGATGGATTAACCAGCAACTCTGTCGAGTTCCAGCGTGATATCTATTTGATGTTTGCCAATGCCATGATATATAATCGCCCTGGGTCTGATGTATATGCAATGGCTGAAGATGTGAGTAAGCAGAAGTTATGTTGAGAGCATGTCCTCACTGTTTTACTTTCTAGATGATGTTGGAGAGTGAGGCTCAAATCAATGCATTTCGCCAGACTGAAGGTTTTGTTAAAAGAGGACAACGGCCATGAATGTGCTGGACAAAAAAGTGTTGTAACATTAGGTTGTAGCATTAGATTGTGAAACATTGAGCCCAAATATTGATTAAACTAGAACCAAGGCTGATATAACTCTCCCATTTTACTCAGTTGCAGTGGGTTTGTGGCACTTGATACAAGGTTGGTTACTGTCTGAATGACAGGTACTGTCATGTTTGCAAGACCGTTACTGCTTGTAGCCTATATCCAGATCAGGAATATAAAGCACAATAGAGAAAAGCATTTACAGTTTCTCTCTCTAGTTTACATGCCATCGTTTCCGCGCGCTTGACTATGTGGTCTATGTGCTGTGCCACACTCGTTCGGAAGAAATTGTCTATGGAAGGTGGCCGTCCTCGCATTTGCAACCAAGCAGACACTTCTTCTCTACTCAGAAGACAGAGTTGCTGTTCCAAATCGAACTAGATGAAAGTGTCATTGGAGTAATATGATAGAATAATTTGTCTACCTCAGGTTCTGTCAGTGCTTTGCCGATTGCCATTATACCAGACACAAGAATGCCTTCAGTGAATATCGGGCCCAAGAAATGTTGCATATTTGGAGTGAGTCGGAAGGGGACTACATCGTTTGATGCATACACGGGCAAAGGATGTTGCACATTGATAGGTGCAAAAGCTGCTCAAGTTAAGCGAGTTAGTTGCAATACCGAAGCTGCAAGAACACACCGGGTAACAACTCAGTCATGGCGACGTGACCCGTTGTCCTGGAGATTTGAAACCGAGTTGGATGTCGACTCGACAAAGAAAAGGTATATGTCATAAAGCTGCATGAAGCAACATGCAAAGCAAACTGTTTGCGCATCCGCCATAGCCCATCAGGGCTACACATAGTACGTGTCATATACTATTGCTTTTTAGATTTCATTCCTCTGCAGGTAATGACGACTCACAGTTGCAAGAACATCCTCAGGTATCATCTTGAGAGAAACCTCATCACATGTATCTTTCTTCAACGTGATATATTCAACTTTGCTTGGCTAGAACAGAGAGTTTTTTTTCACTGTCCTCAGATTAAAACAGGAATGTCTCACCTGCTTCTTCGCAAATTGTTGTCTGTAATCCCGCAGGACGGTACGAACTTTCTCGGAGACAAACATGATGGGTTCTTCTCTGGTTATGCCCCGCACCTCGCAATGCAAGTCATAAATGTCACCAAATGTAACATATGACGAGTCTGTTTGATACAAACGGACGTTTGGACTGCAGGAGATCGCTGCGGGAAGATGAAAAGTTAGATTCCGTTTTCTACTCTCTTTGTTTCTTCCCAGAGCCCTAAAGATGTTCGGTAAGTTTGAAGAATACTCTCGCTCTCGAAATAGAGTTTGACGAACCCATTAAATGTTCTAAATATTTGGGCGACTCTGTCTTCACGACGGAAATGTCGTTGGCATGGCAGTTGGACAACGAAGGACGTCCTGGAATTGTCATTGCCATGCAGCGTCACGCGTTTCCAGTAAGACCCGTTTGAACGACACATCTCGAACTTGGGAGCAAACTTCTGGATTCGGACAAAATATTGGTGGGAGTCTTTGTCCTGTATAACCATGCGTTATTAACCGTCCAGCCTAAACGTCATAACTTACCTCGGTATACTGTCCAGGAACTTCAATTTCGTCGATTTTGCTGTACTGAAATTCTGTCAAATAGTGACTGAGATGAGCCAACGGCTGCAGTCGTGGTCGAACATCAAGAACTGTTTCAAATTTCTGGCGCCACTGCTGCAGTTTACGGATATATTCGTAATGGGTCTGTTTATTCGTGATGAAGTCATTTTCAAAGTCCTTCTGTTTGTGACGGTTAGATTTGGACTTTGAGCAAGCAATAGGTGACATACTCTAACGAATAACGGTAAATTGACAAGCACTCTGGATAGTGTGGAAATTGTGGTGGGAAGTATTGATCCGTCGTCGTCAGGTGAGTTCATTTTGACCACATAGGTCTAGAGAAAACTAAGTCCTTGATCAGTTAAAGAAAAAAAAATGCTACTATACCTGCACAGCATCAGAAAGCAAGAGTGAAATATGGCGATAGACATCCTCTTCTGGCGAAGGCTTAAATTTGTGTTGAATTTGGTCAACCATAGTCTCGAGACTAAGGATAAGCAGAGGGAACGTGGTCTTCAACGTTTGCAATATTTCGTCAACATGTTCCCAGGCCTGCCGTGGGTGAGGTGTCATTGTTTCTGAGACTGCAACAGATGTGACAACCGCAGATTGATTCTCCACACCTGTGGCAGCTTGTGAAGAAGCGGAAGGCGGTGCATCTGTAGAAACATCTTCCTTTGTGGGTAGCTCAGAGGGACGTGCTGTGGCTGCAACACGGGCAGCCATTGCTTTCCTCATTATCTGCATTTCTTCTCGTTGGGTGCGGAGGTGATAAAATATAGCCTAACGGTATTTGGGATCAGAAGACTAGTGTATAAGGCGGTAAAACTTGCCTGAGGATATAGACGTGCAAGGTTCAAGAGGAGATATCTAGCTTGCTTCCATTCACGATGAGACAAGGATGAGCACAACTGTGGAATGAAGGGTATCCAAAACCAGAAAGCCGCATCACCCTTGTAGGTATCAAATGCTCGGGAAATGGTTGAACCACTGTCATCTAAACTCAACAACCATAGAATACGCGCAAGAAGAGGCCGACTTTTTCCATTCTTGTACAGGCCAGCCGCTTGCAAGTAACAGCTTACCGCGTTAGCGGCAAGTGCAAGCTCAGTGGGCGACTCTTTGAAAACGCGGTCATTAAAACGACCCCACTCAGCCCATGCTTTGGGTTGCATCATGTCGAGTTGGACTGCTTGCCCAAATGCCAGAGTAGCGTCCTCCGTGCGACCTAGTTTGGAATGAAACATGCCTTTGAGCGTGTAAAATTCTGCTTTCTGAGCGGTGGTGAAGAACATTAGGTTCGTGTTGTTTATCACGTCAAGCCCAGCCTGAAAATCGTTCGGTTTTTGATAATGTGCCCGGGCTTGTTCGCGAAGCTTTAAAAAGGCCTCAGAGATCTCGATATTAGGAAGTGTGTAGATCTTAGTAAGCGCATTGAAGCACACATCAAGTAGCTCGTGTTTTCTTGCGACATGAGCGAAACGATTGATGATCCATGCTGTTTCGTGGTAGCCCCGATATCCAAAGGTATTATTTGCATTGTTGGCTCCTTGATTAGGACCGGAAATCAATGGAATGTATGCATTGTTAATAGAGTTGAAGACGTTCTGCCTCCAAGCGACGAGGTCACTCCAGATGTTGATATCATCGTAAATATTGGGCAAGCGCTCACGCCACGCCTGAAGAACCATCTTGAGTTCAGAAGATTTCTTTTCAAGATTCTGCGCATTGGTCTGAGATAACAACCCAAATATCTGCACAGCTTCCTGCAACTCTACGAATTGCTGGAAATGCTGCAAGAGGGGAACATGGGCAACAGAGAATTGATGTGGGAGTCCAACCCATTTCCGCAAAGATAGCTGCATTGCGTCCTCTAAAAATTTCGTAAAGTCCACATTTTTGTCCAGTGCAGCCGGAAGCTTGAGGAGCGCGATAAATGCCTCGAATACCCTCCGACGAGGGGTAGGAATTTCCGGAAGTTTATTGATTTGTTCCTCCAAGCTGTCCTTGTTCTCGTTCCACTCTTTTATCCTCCATGCACATTCAAGCATGAGCTCATGATTGTTGTCATTCTTTGCGAAATCATGGAGGATGTCCCAGTGTTGCAACTTTTCAGCAGACAATACCCAATGATCTTCCCAAAGGCAGAACTCCGTCTCTGAGAACGGAATGGATCCTGCCCGGACCTTAGATTGCGCCAATTCATAGGTTTGAGCCGCTTGTTCCCACATGCCGCATTGCTCAAATGCAAGGCCATTGTTCGTTTCCGGTCGGATAGAGCGCCGCCTCCAAAGTCCATAGAACATGTCTTCTTCGGCAAGTTCTGCATATAAGTCTGCCAAAGAATCGTAGATGTGATCAGAGATGGTAACTTCGTCTTCCTTTATATTGTCGAGTGATTTTTCGAGGATGTCTAGACCAATATGCCATGCTCCGAACGCTTTGACAAGGTATTTGATGAGATGAGGGGGCAGCATCATAGGAGGCGAGCAAGCCTGAAGGCCGCTAAGGAGTGTTTGAATAATATTTGGTCGAACGAATGCTTGTTTCGAATGATAGTCTTTGCTCAGCAAGATCACCATGTAATTTGTGATCTCAGATTGCTCCCTTCGAGTGAGGCAGGACCAAACGGCTGGGAAGAGCGATATCCACGTATCATGAGCGGCATGTGTGTCCAGGTATATCAACCGTTGCATAGGGCGAATTGCATCTTGCAATTGTGGAATAGGTAGATGGGAATCGTAGACTGGATGGTCGAGGCCAGATGGTATGTTTCCATCGCCCGCACTAAGAAGGAGGTGAACGGCAAGATAAATCCAATTATGGTCAGCTAATGCTTCCCAGTTTTGTACGCCAAGGATGTAGGTAAGTCGGCTGAATAGCGATCGTGGTATGCTTACATCCAACAGATCCATAAACTTTTCCCTCAAAGTGGCATCTTTCGCACGACAACCAAGCAAGAATGATTGTTCCAGGCGATTTGTCAAATCACTGCGTCGCAAGCTTGGTTCGTTGTAAATATCGTAGATAAGCTCCAAGTAAGAGTGGAAAATCTGTTCTCCGCGATTTTCGTACAGAGTCAATTTCTGCAAAAGGGTCGCCTTTTCTTTCATGGTGGGATAGGCTTCTTGTCGGTGAAGGGCCCACGTACGTGCCAAATCCAGGATATAGCGACAGAGGGTAGGGCTCTTTGACTTGTCAACGATGGCGCAAAGGGTGCTCAAAAGCCATCTTCTTTGCTCGCCCAGAAAGGCAATTGATATCTGGCAGATGTCTAGGATTGTGGTGACCAGCCGAACGTTGCCCTCGTATCCTTGAGTACTTGGGGTTGAGTGGATATGTTCCTTCGTAAACTTGCTAAGGAGTTTCATTAAGGGTGGGCCAAAGGGTTCTATTCGCTCTGGAGCAATTTTGACCACAGATTTCAGCATTCCTAAGACGCCAGGAAGGGAAGTCGAGTTCCGTAATCCTTCGCCAACTGAAGAATAAATAAATTGGTGGAATTCAATCATGTCTCCCTGCTGCTCTTCTTCCTTCGGTAGGGGATAAAGACGGATCAGTTGGTCAAATATTGGTTGCAAAGTTTCATGCAGATTGTGATCTTCTGATAGGAGACCCTTGCGCATCAGTCTCTGCAACTGGACAGCGTTCGCCATGTACCAGGTATCTGACTGTTCAGCGGCAATTATCTGCAATACTTTTGCTGCTGATATGGCAAGCGCTAGATGCTGAGGGTTATCACCTGCAATATCATTCTGCAGTTGTTTTAGTACAAAGGCAATAACTGGATACAACAGTACTCACCTGCTCCAGTGCCCGCGAAAAGAAGAGGATCCCAACAGTTACATCGGTCCAGCCATTCGGCCCCACAATACGTTGGAGGAGGGCTAAGGCTTTGGGTAACAGAGAGGCACGGGATGATTGGTCCTGGGTTCCTGTGGTTAACCGTACGAGATAGCTAACCATATTCTCCCGTAAGTTCAACGGCGCCAGCCAAGTGGAATCCACATTTGGAGGATCCTTGGACTTTTGACTCTCCATTGATGCAAGAGAAGCTTGTTCTTCCCAATTGAAAATGACCTGTAAAATCTCGACAGAAAGAAGCCGTAAATCCAAAGCTGTGGAGCTTGTGGCGCCAAGTTTGTTCAGGGAGTTCGCAATATATGGTACGAAAAACCGGCGAACAGGAAAGAACAAATCGGGCTGCTTTACAATCAAATGATAGATCGTAATCATAGAACTAATCCCTTCTTCCACCAGAAACTTTCGTGTTGTTCTGGCCCACATAGGAGGGTCCGGGTCGTTCGCTTCTGCCTTGGGAAGTGAAGGGACGAGTATGGCGAGCGCCTCATGACGGAGGGCAATTCGTCCTTCAGAATGAGGTATTCTAAGAAGGCTATTCCATGCCCGGAGTATGAACTTTTGAGGCGTGGGGAAAGTAGCAAAAAAATGAGCAGAAAGCAGGTATGCCGTTTGTTTCACCGTGGAGTCATCGCAAGCGGAGAAAGACCAAGCACCTTTCATGATATCCTTTCTAGAATCTCCAAGCAGCTCCGGATAGTATTGAACAAGGTGTGTCGTTAAGTGTAAGATTTCAATTTTGAATGCATCGCTCGTATCCAACAAAGAGCTGCTCATGCGCAACCATATCAACCTATGAATCCGATCCACAAAGTCGGGGTCGATAAGCTTGTCTTCTTGTTTCCATCGCTTACCATGAACAAGCAAGATAGGTGACACGATGTAGCGGAGAACATATGCCGTATGCAATTCCGAGTGTGCCGGGTTGACGAGCCAAATGAGGAAACGTGTGAGGACGTTACGCTTGAAGAAGGTGTCTTTACTTGACGCGACGTGTTCATAGAGAAATATGGAAGTAGAAACGACATCGATCCCGAGATTGAAAGTGTATAATAACGGGATTTCGAAGAGAAGGTCAATCCGAGGCGAGTCCTTCAATGCACGAGTTAGGACCGAGAGCATAAGGCTATACTTCTTGGCGACTTCATTGACTTTCGAGGGGAGACTCTCCTGCGAAGGGAGGCTGGAATGCCACAGGTCGACCACGGCGTCAATTGCATAGTTATTCTCAGTAATCCAGGAGGGCATGAGCGAGGACAAGTCTTGGAAGAGGCTCAGAATTTCAATAACGTTGTTGCGGCCCTGTAGATGCTCAGTGAGCATCGGAGTCCTGCCTGCTAATTCTCGAAGGAGGTTCGGAGCTAAACTGGCCTGAAGGATACTTCTCAACGTGCTAAGCTGACGAGTATAGGATAGGTTTCGGAGGAAAAAATCCACGCCTTCTGATGGATAGCGATCGAGATAACGGGCAAGAGGCTCGGAAAATGGACTTCGAGTTGATAGATGCAACTGTGTCTCGGTTTGTACGATAGCATTCACAAGCGGCTCCAAGAAAATGTTTGCCGTGGATGGTAAAAGGTGGAAAATATTTGCTAGTCGAACCAGCTTAGTGATACCTTCGTTGTCCTCCATCGGCAATTTTGACGATTCTTGCAGAAGCTGAGGGTCTGCCACAATTCGGAAATGATCCAGCAGTTTATGACCAATCTCGACTTTGAAATAATTTGTCAATAGTTCCAAAAGTCGGGCCAATCCTTCTAAACCCGGAACAGAGAGACGTTTTGGGTCCGCCAAATTCATCAATATAGGTCGCAGGCCGGTTTGCAACAATTCTTTTGGCAAACGACTTTGGTGCGTCAATACCATTCGGAGACCCTCATGGGCAACATCCTTGACTTCTGGAGATGGAGAATAAAGAGATTTGAAGTAGACACTAGTGACTCTATCAAAAGACTCAGAATGTAAGCAAAGAAAGGGATTAACAGAGTCGCATCTCACCGTTGGCGAGTTTGATGTTGCCGTGAAAAGAAGTCCGTCAAAGGCATAGATGCGGTCAAAAGTTTAATACAAGCAACACGAAGCTTTGTCACCTCCAAACCACCCTGCCTCAGATTTCGAGGACCAAGGAGCTGAGCATCGTCCGCGTCCGCGAGTGCTAAGGTTTCATGCAGTAACCGAATGAGTTCATCGTTGAGTTCCACCAGAGGCGGGTCTAAACTAACACAATAACGAATGGCCTCTATCATGCCAATTTGTTTGGAGAAAGGCAGGGCTCGAAGAGGTTTAGTATAGATACCCGTAAGCATGCGATGACGATGAGGCATTAGGAGTTCAGAAGCAGGTCGGCCACTGAAGTCGATCAGGATTCCTATGCATTTCTGGGCTGCCTCTCGGACAAGGGAGTTGGGACTTTGCAACTCAGGAAAGAAAATACCAATAACATTCAATAATTTTTGTTGTGCTTGGTGTGCATTTTCACCTTGGAGATCAAGATGGTTGGTAGTAATTTTTAAAACGCTGACAAGGACATCGACGACGTCATCGACGTTACGAGGAAGGTCAGGTGGGAGATCCTTGAGGATGTGTAGAAGGGTGCGAAATACATCAAATTCCCGTTCAAGGATCCACCTTGATCCCAAGTCTGGCGTATTGGCCATGATCTTGATGCCATTGCAACCTGCGGCCTTTCGGGCCCAAGAGTCGTCGAGACAGAGAGCCGTGAAACGGTTGGCCATTTGGTGTAGAATTAACATGACATCAGTCAGCGGTACATTTGGCAGCTTGCGCAGGGTGACGAGATCCTGCACGACGGCAGCCACGACAGTACATGCCTTGCCAGAGTGTTCTGGTTGCTCACGGGCAAGCGCGTGCGGGATGGAGTCCAAGAAACATGAGAGCAAGGCACTTGGCGTTGGCCGCATTCCTGATGGTCGGGATTGAGAGCGGGTCAATTCCTGCTCAAAAACCACCTTCGCTAACTTCCGGATATGAGATTCGGCTTTGTTGTCTATGACGGGTTGATGAAGTGCGTCAAAGATACCCTCCATAATGGCAACAAAAGTGTCCTCGACAACGCGGCCTTTTATGCCCTAAGGAAACATTACAGCAGTGAAAAAAGACAGGTGAGAACGAATACCTCATGGACGAGAATTGACAGGCAGCTTTCGAGGTAATGATACGCATGTACACGATCCACAGGTGAAGCTTTCGAAATCTGTCGAGACGCCAACAACGCCACCGCACTCATTTCGATCCGTTGTACAATGCCATTAAATGAAACGACGAGTTTAGCCGGCTCGGAGTGATGACGGTAAAGTAGTGAAGGTTCTTTGGCAAGCAGGCGACGATTTCTCCCTCCAAGTTTTCCCAAAATTCGGATAGTGGTGTGGGCGGGGTGATGGGCAGCAGGAAGAGGTTTGAGGTGGCTGAACAACGCCTCCATCAGGTCACGTAGGACAGTATTCAAAGTTGGGTCTAAAAAGTCGGGCGTGAGGTTGTCAATGCAAACTTCCAATGTGCGTAAACCCTGAGACACAAGGTCAGAGTTGCCTCGAAGCGCTAACGCCAAAGGTTGCATGAGGTAACTCAAATGAGGGAGAAGATCTGTAAGTCGCAATGGGATCGTGAGACAAAGTTCGACGACCATATCCCTAGTCTGGCCATCAGATACCAGAAGTTGCCTGTTCAAACTCTCCAGCATTTCAGGAAGAAGAGGTACTACTGCATTGTACAACAGTTGATATCGACCTCCCCCCATCCCAATAGCCCTGAAAAGAGTTTTCAGAAGGAGAAAGTAATTGGTTGGCCTAGAGGCCTTCGCAGCCAGAGGGAAACAATCCATGAGTAACCTGCCAACATGTGAAGCCAGAATCGATTCATTGGACGTAGGGTGTAATCCAACGGCTATAAATGCCATCCTGTACAGCCGGATTGTAGCCACTATTGCTGAGTCATCGTACTCTCCCAAGAGTGGAAGCCGGTCAACAAGGAACCGAAGTACGATTCCAAGGAGCGTGGGCGACGTTGATTCCCGTTGAAAGAGGGATTGACACACATTGAGAAGCATAACTCGTTTTTGGGCACATTCGAAGAAAAACTCCATTTTGTGAGTCCACACTTCCTGGAAAACATGCAAGTTAACCTCCATCAGGACAAGCCCAAATCCTTCGATGGGCTCGTTCTGTTCTGGAATTTTAGGATCTGGGTCAAAGAAGGACATGCATTGAAGGCAACTGTCGAAGAAACGGGAGATCAGTGTCCCATCGGGAGCTGGAGCCTCGCATTTCTTCATGGAAGCAAGGCAAATACGGAAACCGTGCAACAAGGTCCGGAATACTATTCTTGATTCTGAAAGCAGGGATTTAAGTGGCAAATTATTGCATCAATATGTTACTAACCATGGATAATTTCCTCCGGTTTTTCGATTGCGTAGAACGCTGCACATGCGGGACGTGCCCTTTCGATCAGCAACGCGTCTGAACTGGCATCCCCAACTGACGGCTTTTCCCTGTTGAGCTCCACAGCGTTCCGAAGGTCTGGATAAACCACAGCAAGACTCTCCATTTTCTCCAGACAGGTCTCGAGTAAAGTTTGAAGAAGACTTGCTGCCCCTTGAGGGGTTTCCTTGGTCACGATAAGATCGACTAGACCGAACATCATCTTTGCAAAAACGATATGAAGATTATAGCTCCATGACGGCTTGTGCATCATGGATGAAAAGGCACAAACAATTCGACCAAGCTGAGATGCATTCAGCTCGTTCTTGACATGATGGACAAGATCTGCCACAGCTGTGAATATAGGAACCCTATACTTTTCATCAAGCAAATTCAATTAGAATAGTTGAGTCTTACCGTAGGGTTTCCCTGCTAGTCAGCCCAGTACCAAGGAGGACCCTCTCGTCAAAAAGCTTGTCAAGTTGAGCAAACAGAGCACGTCTGTGGGAAGTGCTCATCAAGTGACGGAAGGCAACCATAAGCTCCTACACAATGTTAAGGACGACATATCGATCAAATATATGGTGCACCTTTCGTAAAAGAATACCACTTGATGGGCAATCTTGGAACAAACGCAAGGCGGTCAAAACGAGGGTTTCTCCGTAGGACTCTGTGATTTCCCCAGAGAAACGCATCACAAAAATAAGGTATGACAGCATCTAGACAGAAATAATGAAATCTCGAAGAACAGCGCAAATTGTGTACTTGCTTTGATTTGGGCATAGATAAAATCACTGTATACCACCGGATTACGAACACTTGGAGACATTCCGACCCAAACGCTTCCCATAGCTTCATGATCGGTCCTCGCCTTGTGCTGAGAAGGGCACTCCAGGTCTAGAACACTGAAAGCAAGACTTATTGTTTCTTTGATGACCTCAGTAATCTGAAGTTTATAGAACTGTGACATCACAACCATAACCATCGCCATTTCTGCAAGCACCTTGAAGCTACGCAAAGCCGACAATGAGAAGTTTTGGTCCAGAGGTAAGGAATCTTCAGATAGGTGTTGATCCACAACTCCCTTCATATTTGCAAAAGCCTCTTTAAAAATGCCCACGAAATCAGCCAGATCTCGTTCCGTTGGGAATTTTCCACGAACAAGGTCGGTTAATATTTTAGAGGCTGTACAGCCATTTTCTTCATTATCGTGGCGGAGGATATAGAGCATACAGGCCCAAATGGCTGGTGCTTTGCTTCTGACAGCATCATTCAAAGGTAGACGATTCAGAGTTTCAAAGAGGACTCGACGAAACTGGTATTCAGGTGAATCCTTTTGGAACGAGGGCTCGCCAGATCGAAGCAGGTCGAGAATTGCTTGTATGAGGTGGGCACGCGTGGATTCTGAGCTGCGTACAGTATCAAGTAGGTCACGAATTTCGGAAGCACAATCATGTTTTTTGCGAAGCTCTGCACAATCAACATCGTCAATTACTGACAAGCTGGAAGAGGAAGAGGAAAACATACCAATGTTGGGATCTGCTAGAAGTGCAACCCGAATTTCTAGTTCTGAGGGAGCAGACGAAGCTGGTAGGACAATGTCCGTCGACAGGGAAGTTGCCATAGCGCAACCAATGAAACGTTTTCTGTGTCACTGTGTGCCTTGATTATGGACTCTAAACACAGATGTTGAGGTATAAAACGGTGTTCAAGATCAAGTTGGTGCAGCTGCACGTGACGTGACCCATATATTTATCATAATCCTTGCAATTGAACCACAACTACTAAGAATCTGACCCTTTTTTCACCAAACTTATTGAAGTTCGAACCAGAGTCAGTAAGCTCGTTTGTCAAGATTACATTGTTATTAAGGTTTTGGTCGTCTATGCTTTAGATAGTCATTGTGCCTGAATTTAACCATGGACATCGACAAGCTTTTCCAGGTTCGTGTAAATTCATCTCAATTTGTCCCATCTTCCAACGGGCAATCAATTAGGTGCCGAAATTTTCTGGAGGTAGCAAACGAAAGTTACTGGATAACCCTACTCCGACACCTGAAATGCTCAAGAAAATGAGATTGGATCATGGAGAGACACCTAATAACGCCTCCGAAAGCAGTGTTACGTCAACTGCGCGACGAGCAACTGTAGAAGATGCTGATGTTGGCCCAGGTTTTGCTCCGGGCGAAGATGCAGATTACTTTGCGGAGGAAGATGACGAAGGTCGCTTTTTCGGTGGAGGACTCACTTCCGAGCAAAAAGATATTTTGAATATATTTGACAAAGCTGGGGGTGAAGGAGTTGATGAAGTAAGACATATCATCTCTACCATCATTCTAGTTCTTCATTTCAGGCAGATTGACGCGTTGTCAATTACGCGAATACGGAAATTGTTAGTCGGATTTGAACGTGCTGTACACAAAAATCAAGACCAGCGATCGAAGTATCCCGACGATCCCTCAAGGTGTGTCAAATAAGCTATAAGTTTTCCAACATCACTTATATATACTTAAGATTCATTGACTCGGAAGCAGACCTGGACGCCGCTATAAAATCTTTGCTCCCTCTGTCGCAAACTGCATTTTTGTCTTATCCAGAAATTGTGCGATCTGGGACAATCACATTCTTCGTTGGCCTCCTGACGCATGAAAATATGGACATCGTGATTGATGTAGTGGAACTTCTCTACGAGTTTACGGAAGAGGATATAGATCAAGAGAGTGACGAACCACAAGAAGCGGTAAAAATGCTCATTCATGGTTGTGTACGTAGCAATTCCTTTCGATAGAAAATAACTCCATACTCTATCCAGGTGGAAAGCTCTGTCCTGGAGCTTTTAGTTGATAATCTGGCTCGTCTCAACGAAGAAGAAGAATCGGATCGACAGGGTGTTTTCCAGATCTTGGGTGAGCCAAAACCTTGTTATCACGGTTCTCATTTTATCACGCCATGATATTAGGCATCTTTGAAAACTTTGTTAGTCTAACTCCAAGTTTAGCCACGCGCCTTGCTACTAAAACCTCGATTTTACAATGGTTGCTCGGACGAATTCAGGCAAAGAAGCATGACGAGAATAGGAGTTATGCAGCAGAACTTCTCCCGATCCTATTGCAAAACAGCACGGAAAATAAGATTACTTTCGGGAAGCTCAACGGCATAGAAATCCTTCTTGAAGTAATCTCGGTAAGGACGACTTGCTTCTTCTGCTCGTTACTTATATTATAGACAGCAATACCGAAAGCGAGACCCCGTAGATACAGACGAAACCGAATTTATGGAGAATTTGTTTGATGCGCTCTGCTCAGTACTCAGTGAGGGTGAAACCAAGAAGCTCTTCCTGGAAGCAGAAGGGCCTGACCTTATGATTCTCATGATCAAGTGGGTCATTTTGATTGGCTGTTTGCTATATTACCAACCAGATAAAGGGAAAAATTGGAATCAAAAAATCGGTGCATAAAAGTCCTAGACTATGCTATGTCGGGTTCAGATGGTGCACCTGTCTGCCAAGCGTTCGTTGAAGCCCTGGGTCTGAAAACAATTTTTACAGCCTTCATGGGCAAGGTTTGGATACCTTAATTCCATTGTGCCGTCCTCTAACTTTCCATTTACAGACATCCAAACGATCGAAAGCTCCCCTATCAGTGCAGGCAACGAATGCATCGAATGATATTACACACAGCCTGGGTATAATATCTTCATTACTGATCAACCTGCCTTCAGACTCACCTCATCGCATTCGACTCCTCGCAAAATTTGTTGAAGGAGAATATGAAAAAATTGATAAACTGATCGAGATTCGAGAAGCTGCGAGAAAGCGACTGAAGGACACAGATGTGCAAATACAAGACGACAGGCAGGTAAGTGACATGTTCATCAAATGCAAACCTCCTGCCTAAACATATATAAGAATATAATTAAGGAATTAGGTCAGGAGGGCTTGGGGCAGGAAATAGAAGATACTTTCTATCTTCAGCGGCTAGATGGAGGGCTTTTTACACTGCAGACTGTGGACTTTATCCTAGCTTGGGTTGTAATGGAGGACGATGGTGTAAGAGAAATATTCTACATGGTTCATTTATTCTGATACTAGATCCAGATTCACAATCATGCAGTGCGCATACTGGATCGCAACAGCCAAAACCTACATGACATCTTAAACACGCTACGCTTGTATGAGCATCATGCAGACAACGATCACAACGAAGGCTCACTGTCACAAAGGGAAATCCTGCAGGGGCTGATTTCCGCATTGTCTAATCCTACGGAATAGGAACACACTTTGGTCTATGAAGAAGTTATCGTTGAACCAAGAATCATTGTCAATGCGCCTTTGGTTTTGATTATCTCGTCCTGGAAACGGAGTTCGGCAGCTAGCTTTTTTTGGAGTCGTAGGAAAAGAGCATCAATGAGAGGAGCTTGACCAATCACAGATGTATATATATCTAAAACTTGTCCAGGGCCAATACTTAGTCAGATCAAAATGCTTACCTAGTACGACACCTGTAATATCAGCAACCATTTCTCCGAATCGAGGATCGGCAATATATTTCAGGAGGAGCCGTAGGACAGGCTCAAGGAGAACATCGTCGCGTCCTGCAAGGGCTATTCTCAGGCCGTCACGGTGGACCAGCTCCTGGATCAAAGCAAATGTTGTCGTTGGTGGTACATCCTGATCCTGAGTGAATTGGGATTGTTCAATCTCCAGATAGACCTGAGGCCCACCTTCTTTAATACAGAGTCAAGCGCAGCAGAATATTTAAAATTCTTCAGCAACCTATCATATTCCTTGAGTTTCTTGGTTGGTCGCATATGTAAACGAAGTTCCTCAGGACCTATGAATTTCCCAGTGTAATTTCGGGCGGTGTCAGAAAACATAGTGGGGGCATCCAGAAGTTTTTGAGGTAGGAGTCCACTCTCGTCCCTGACATCTCGACGCCGAACGGACAACGTTCCATCAGACATGCCTCCCACGATATGAGTATTGTCGGGCTGGAAAACGTTAGGGTCAGGCAATTGCTCCCGCAGTTAGAAATGCCCACAGATAATGCCAAAGACAACACTGGTGCCTGGTATCGCATCGTGTGTACCACTTGGTATGTGCTGACATCGTACACTTTGACCATATGATCCAGACTTCCTGTGAGCAAGCGGTCGCCTTTCGCATTCAAGGCAAGTGCCGGAATGGTTTTTTGATGGTTTGAGAGTGCACGGGTACACTTGCCACCTGCAACGATGTCCCAGACACGAAGAATTGGGCCAGCTGTCGACAATGCGACAGTGCCTGAAGGAAACATCAGGGTTTGTTCCACCGGCATCCGATGCGAATTTGGATTTCCAGCCATCAGCATTTCGCATTGTCCGGACCTTATATCATACAGTCTCAGTGTTGAATCGTAGGATCCTGTAAGGACGATGTTGGGATTAGTGGAAGAAATCTGGCCACATCGAACATAGTCTGTATGATCCGTGAACGTTACAACCGCTGTCTGGGATGGAACATCCCATACTTTCACCGTCGTATCATCCGAACAGGACAGGATATTCGTTGGTGACAAGGAAGAAAATTTTGTCACGTGAACGGGTTGTTTGTGAGAGTCGAATGTACGAAGGACTGCGCGAGAGTTGATGTCGAAAACCTGGATTGAGAAAATTAACTGCTAAGTGGTTGCCTAGGAAGGAAGACTTACTTGAACGAGCCCACTGTCGTCTCCTGCTACAACTAGTTTGCCATCATCTCGAATACAACCACTGCGAGCAACGTCTTTGAACCGCGAAATAGTTTTAATAAGCTTTTGGACGCGTGGGGCATAAATCTGGACTCTGGTGGCCGCAGTTACAGCGTACCTGTGAGGTTTTGAAAGAGAAAAATGCACTGAGGTTATTGGTGCATATTCTTTCACAAATACAGAGCGCTTGAACTGTCTCCAATACCGTGATTCTGCGCTGTGTTTCCTTGGTGGCCCGCGAGCCTTTAAGACAACAGACTGGTAATCCATGGCAAACTAGATGTCACAAGCGCAGAAAACTTTTGTACATTACATAATAAATGATGATCAGTTTTGATAGGCCATAAATTTGCTTTACCTCTCAATCAACTCTCAGAAGTCGTAATACGGCACTAGTCGATCATGTTGCTCTATTCAGATGCCCTTACCGGCGATGAACTCTTCTCTGATGCATTCCCGATGTAAGTTAATTCATACCATATCTCAGCCAACAATGCTCACGATCTGCAGGAAGGAAATCGATGATATCGCGTACGAGGTCGATTGTGCGTTGATCACGGTTAAAGCTGGCGCAGATGTAGATATCGGTGAGGTTTTCATCCTGCATTATTCCTTGGACAAGTCGTGACAATACAGCCAGGTGCGAATCCATCCGCAGAGGAACAGGAGGAGACTCTGGAAGAAGGTGCAAGCCAAGTCAATAACGTCGCATACTCCTTCAGATTACAGCCGACATCATTCGACAAGAAGACGTATCTTACATACCTTAAGGTTCTTCCCTTTCGACGGTCGACCTGTTCCTCTTACTGAATTGACCGCCATAGGGCTACATGAAAGCGCTAAAGGCCCAATTGCCAGAGGAACGCCATGCAGAGTTTGAAAAGGGTGCATCTGCCTTTGCCAAAAAAATTGTCGCAAACTTCAAGGATTTCGAGTTTGTAAGTTCGGAAACATTTGCCCGCTCTCCACTAATACATGGTTCAAATGCAGTATACCGGAGAGTCCATGAATCCCGATGGAATGGTCGCACTTCTCAACTATCGTGTTAGTAACATTGCCTTCTATTTATCATTACTTTTACCAAATTTTGCCATAATTAGGCGGACGGTGTCACTCGTAAGTTACTTTTACATCGAACTCTGTAATTTCAGCTCTGAAGCCTATCCTTAGCCTACTTCACATTCTGGAAGGACGGTGTCAAAGAAATCAAGTGTTAGTTGTTTCGTGGAGCTTGTAATATTGTGATCGTAGATATACGCAAATCCTTATGCATAACATATCAAGTTGGCCTGAAGTCCCACCCAGGCCTACAAAGATCATTTGAGGTACCTCAGCACGACCTGTGAAAATTCAAAGAGTAAAGTGGCTGTCAAGCAGAAAACAACGCGTAAACACTGCACGTTGAACTTTATTATTGATTAGTGCCTCAGGCATCATCCACCACCTGGACATGTCGTCTCACTCGCCTCTTCTAGATCCCCTTCTTTATGCACTTATACCCGAATCAAGGACAAACGAATCTCTCAAACATGAATTGTTAACCCACTGTCAGGATATTTTGAGGAGGTAAGAAGGTCTTAGAAATCAAAGATCCTAATTGACTGTCGCGTAGTCATATCGGGCATTCACCTGAAACAAATTTCAAGCAACTCGCTGACCTTGTCAAACGTCGTCGTATGTCTTCCACGGCTTTACAAAACATCACTCGCAATTGAACTATTTCAATTCACCAGTTTTACAACTTTCACCAAGTGGTGCAAGTGCTTCTAGATTCAGTAATCTCATCATGCGCCTGCTTGACCAAGTAGGTTTTTGTGTCTTCTGAAAGTTGAAAACCGTAAAGATTTCCTAGCCAGTTCTAATGAAAAAGAGGGAAGCGATCCTCTTCTTGTTCACCCTCTCTACGTTCAATACGCGTCAACAATCCGTTATTCAAATGCCTGCTGTAATATACTCGCAGCAAATTCACATGGAACCAGTGTCAGCAGCGCCAACAATCACTGAAGAGAAGGGACGGTCAAACGCTGAATTGTTGAGAGACTTTCGTTCGCACAAAGGTGCCTTTCAAGTTTCAACCCATAATCGTACTCAACAGTGAATCAGGAATATTTTACTTGAATGAGCCATTACTCATCCGAGACACTTTGTATCTGATGCAAGGCATTTCTGGCAAATACGTTAAATTCTCTGCCTCAAAGGAAGACGATAAAAGAGTAATTTTCCCTTTAGACTCTGTACGTCGACAAGCGGCAACCTATTTGTTTCCACTCATTATTCTTTCTCTACAGAATAACACCATTCCATCCTCTGTGCAAACTCTCATCCATAGTCTCGCGGAACTTGGCTACTTATACAGTCGGGTTGAGAGCTTTATCAAAGAACGAGAGTCGGCTAGCCGCGTCGGCATGATCGAGCAAAGTCTTTGCCATTACTTACAGGGCCAGCTTACGGAATATTATCGTTTGATCGCAATACTAGAAACGCAGATATCTTCAAAACACAATAACCTAGAGACGCTTACCAACCCTGACTCCCTTGGTCATGAAGAAACTAGCTTGTCGCTCAGAAGGCTCGATGTTTGGGTTAATGACTGGAGGTTGAGGATGCGAATGATGAGTGTGTGCGTGGAAGGAGCACGGGGTCAGTAAAATGAAACCTCGGGAAAATGCAACGACTTGATACCTTGTTAGATACACATGGCGGAGCACTCGTTAATTTGATCCACAGCTATACAGACAATGGCGATCCCTTCATCCGGAAATTCACTGACGAACTCCTTGAAGAGGTATGAAACTTCGTAATTATGATCAACCCAAATTACTTATGAAACAGGTCTCGCGACCTTTTTTTGCTACGTTGCATAAATGGTTGTTTTCAGGAGAACTCTATGATCCTTTTGAAGAATTCTTCGTTTCAACAGACTCAAGACTTGGCCATACCGCCTATGTCCATCCATCTTCCATCCCCGGTGGTATCAATATTTCTAACGATGGAAATTTCGGAAGTTTTAACGATGCAGAGGACTTTTTTGGACTTCGCGGAAATGTTCCTAAAGCTTGGGAAGCTAAGTACAGATTTCGAACGGAGATGCTTCCTGCATTTGTTGGTGAATCTTTTGGAAAAAAGGTGTTTTCATTCCATAAACTGCACGCCAGCAAATACCTCACTACGGTGCTTCTTTAGATCTTTTCTACCGGAAAGAGTTTGAATTTCATTCGTTATAATTGTCTGGACAGCGACTGGGTTTTTACCAGGGAAAGAATGAACCACACTGGAGGGAGTGAGTTGATTGTATGGGGTGCGCCGAGCGTCGATATATCTGACATTTGCGACGCAGCCCTTCAGTACGGCGATATTGGCGGACTTGAAAGATCAATAGACAAAGCATACCAAGTTGCCAGCCATCGATTATTCGAAGTTTTCATCGACAAATTCAAACTTCTGGATCACCTATCTGCTCTGAAAAATTTCCTCCTTCTTGGTCATGGTGACTTCGCGGATCAACTCATGGAAACTCTAGGGTTGCTTATTTTCATCGTCCTCATTTTGTGTTTTACGAGACTTATGTTCACCCCCTTTGTTTCCAGCCCAAGTCTTAGCAAGCCCGCTAACAGTCTCTATCGACATAACCTGACTGCTAATTTGGAGACCGCTATTCGTTCGTCCAGTATTCAGCAAGACCCATCAGATGTCCTTCGTCGTTTGGATGCACGAATCTTAGAATACTCTCATGGGGAGATAGGTTGGGATGTTTTCACTCTGGAGTACAAAGTGGATCCCCCGATCGACACAGTCCTCGACCAGGAAGCAACTGAAAAGTATCTCAAGTTGTTCAAACATCTTTGGCAGATAAAGAGGATGGAAAAGATTCTTGATAAAGGCTGGATGAAAGTGACAGGTGGTACAAGGACATTCCTTCGACTATCAGGTCTGTTGTAAAGCTTTTCTTGTCTATTTTTGCTTTGGCTGATAGATGCGGACAGATTTAAATTTTGACTGGCACAAGACGAGGCTTGTTCTTGCTGAGATGATTCATTTCATTCGCCAGTTGGAAGCGTATTCGAGGCTGGAAGTAATTGAATGCTCCTGGAAAGTCCTCACTGAGTTCTTGTACAAAAAAGAAGGGGATCTCGATTCTCTTATCGAAGCCCATTGTAGCTACCTTGATCGCATGACTCGAAAAATTCTGCTGTATAGTTCGAAACCAGGAAAAGAAGAAGCACTGCTGCGACAGCTTATGGAGATCTTCACGTTAATTCTCCAGTTTCGTGAAGCAATGGTGACTTGCATTGTTTTATTATATTTTTGTGTCTTCTGATTTATTCAAATAGGATAGTTTTTTCAATTATTGTCTTGCCGAATCTTCTCGAAGAGATCAAAAAAAGGATGCAGGAAGGGTAATGTGCCTTCTTACAAAATCGTGTTCAATATGCTAAAACGTAACCGATTTAGGGAATCTATACTGGTCCTACTAAAGACGAGAATGATGCGCTACCAGGCATTAGAGAACGCCTAAAGGAATACGGCTCAAGCTTTTCTGATAGGGTTCAGAACCTCGTTTCACAACTCCAAGTTCACCCGGACCTCGATGGCCGGTTTTTAGGTATCCGGCTCTCATTTTCAGATTACTACAAAACCAGGAAAGAACAGCAACAATCGACGCCAAGACCATGAGCGCAATATCCATCTTTACATTCACGTTTTCACGTTCCTAATTCACTTTGTATACTATGTAGATAATAAATAACGCATTTCTTGTAAATTAGGAAACGTGATTCACAGCAAAATCAGAGTTCCTCATGAGGAGGAACTTCGGGCGCAAGGGTGGCATGAGGAGTAGGTGTCGCAGTAGTGTTGCCAGGCTCCAGAGGAACCTGAGGTTTGTCCTCGACAACGACAGGAGGAAGCTCCAACGAGTTCTTGGCATGTTCCTCAAGGAATGCAACCAAACTCTCCATTGAGCGGTCACCTTCGTAGTCGATGAACTCACGAGTTCCAGCGGGTTTGAACTTGATAGTAGGGAACCCGGAGATACGGAAAGGAACAGATGGGGGAAGGTCGTTCTCTTGTGCTTCCATCTTGGCACTGAAAGACTGTTAGATTCATATTCATCAGAAGCAGCAATGACAGAACCGACGCACATAATCAGCTTATCGCGAATGGCTTCATATTTGCTACCGAGGCTGTCCCAAATGGGTGCCAAACGCTTGCAGTGGCCGCACCTAAAAGAATTGGATCAGCAAAAGAAAATGGAAAAGTATAAAGGTAAACGCACCAAGAAGCATAGAATTCGACAAAGACATCTTTCTTATCATCATAGACGACTTCCTCAAAGTTCTTTCCGACAAGGACGTAAACGGGTTCATCTTGAATCGCAGGAACAGGTTGGCTCTTGAGCTGAGGTTGAAGTTCACCATTGATGTATTGCCGAACCCAAGCGTCGACACCTTCAGGAGTGACCTCCTTGCTCTGATCGTAAGGATATTTGAGCTGCAGTTCAATGTTCTGTATGACGAAGGCGGGCCATTTGACTTCGCCGAGGTTGAGAGCCTTGGCGTGGTCACCAAACTTAAGCGCGTCGATCCAAACAAAGTTCATCTTTTGCTTGTATTTAGCAGCGATAGGCTTAATAGCAGCAATGTGAGCGTCCTTATCTTCGAGAGTGGGGTCGAGGAAGAGGTACGCAAGGGGCTTGGGGCTGCTGGCGTAAATGTTGTAGTTCTCTCCGCTGACTTCATCGATGATGGGGATAGCGAGTTCAGCGAGCCAGTCTTCGAGATCCTTTTTGGTGAGGGAAGAAGAGATAGGAACTGGGTACTCTGTTTTGGGTTCGTCGAAAGTCCGGTAAACAACCACGGCTGGAGGTTTAACACCAGCGGCTGCGATAACTTCTGGGTCGGTGGAGAGACCAAAGAGATAGTCATCACGATGGCCCTCAGCAGCTGCGTTAAACACTGTTGCTGGAGCTTCGGTGGTTGAGGTGAGGTAAGCGATAACAACGATTTTGTCGGCCTTTTTGAATTCGTCGTGGTTAACGGTGGTGACCTGCGAGACTGCAGGAAGTGCTTGTCTTATTTGTGTGTTAGATAAGACAAGTTGGAGGACAGAAAGACAAGCCTCACTTTGTCATGTAGCTGATGATACCATCCGCCTTTCGGGGACCATTGTACTCCGTGAATTCACCTTTGCGGTAGACTTTTAGGGTTCTACAATGTAAAAGTTAGGAGGGCAATAAAGGAAAGGAATGAATGTAGAACATACGGGTAACCTTGAATACCCTTTTCTTGACAAAGGTCTGCTTGAGCGACACAATCGACGTTGGCAAGTTTGATATTCTTCTGTTTGAGAGCGGTTGCAGCCTCCTCGTAGTGAGGAGCCAACGCCTTACAATGACCACACCTTGGGGCACATAAGCACTACGACAAGTGATGCGATGGCGAAAAGACAAACCATGGGGCGAAGAATTCTACGAGCATGAGTGGTTCTGCTTTGACGACCGACTCGAAGTCGGCGGCGGTAAGGCTAATGACATCAGAAGGAGCATCGTCTGCAACGACGAAGACAGCAAAGAGGGAAAGAAGAGAGGTTGTGGTAAGGAACCGCATCCTCGCAGTATGGGAGCAAAGAACTATCAAAGGTTGAGACAAAGGTTGCGGCTTTTTAAAGGATGAGTTGGCAGGAATGGACTGACGTGTCACTATGTGTAAATTGATGCTTCCTAATTGAGATCGCTCAAACTCGGGATCACCATTCAAATATCAAGAAACAGCAGTATCTATTCTAAATTTCCCAAGTCAAAATTACTGCCTTTACGACTACCACTAGGATACACTTTTGGTTCATCCTGAAAATCGCGAGGAGCAGAGAAGCCTGTTATAGGAAAAGTATGGCCACCAGACTGAGGTGGTGGAGAAGGTACTAGATAATGAAATATTAGAACCAAAGACTGAGAAAATATAAAAAATTACTGACTCCTTCTTTTCGGGGGAGGTGGTCGGCCATTGACTGTGGGTGCGTGAACGTCTCGACGAACAGGAGGCCTCT
This sequence comes from Inosperma sp. D86, assembly GCA_026262225.1. Taxonomy (NCBI): domain Eukaryota; kingdom Fungi; phylum Basidiomycota; class Agaricomycetes; order Agaricales; family Inocybaceae; genus Inosperma; species Inosperma sp. D86. The sequence continues at coordinate 38,938 of JAIUJM010000030.1, forward strand.
GAGGAGGTGGGGGAAGAAGTGTCTGTGAAGTTGTTTCTGAAATGGTCTTAGAGCGCGACGGAACTGCAGGTTGAGGAGGTCGACGAGCTGGAGGAGGAGGAGCAGCCCTTGAAGGTGATACGGGAGAAAGACCCGAAACCCGGGGAGGAGGTGGTGGAGGTGGAGGTTTCGCAAGAGCTGATTTTGAACCTGAAGGAGAGCCTGTGCGAGGGGGAATAGTAGGAACTGCTCTGGCTGGCAACTTCACAGGTGAGCCAGTGCGAGGCGGAACAGGAGGAGATGGACGAGACGGAAGGGAAGGCGGGCTTGGAGCACGAATAGGAGGAGGGGCTCTACGAGGAGGAGGAGGAGCCGTCGTCGTATTCGACTCGGCATTCTTGGCCTTTGGTATAACAGGCGGTCTTGCAAGACTCGCTGGTTTCAGTTTCGGTATTCCACCTGCAAACAGGCTACCCAATTGAGGAGCACTCGATGGCACTCCGCCGCCGCCGCCACTGGCACTGGCACTGGCACTGGCACTAGCACTACTCTTCGGTCCTTCTAGTATTGGCCCACTTCGGTCATTCGTCTCCGCCTTCTTCAGCCTTTTGCCCGCTTGAATTTGTTTGAGCAATTCACTAGATGCCATGGTGGTAAATACAAAAGACAATTACGATGTGCTTCACTTTATATATGTCCAAACAGTTCAAACACCGCCGCATTTCTCTGACTCAACAACGGTAAGACATCCATGTTACTCTACATCTAACTCATTACATCCAAATTACCTGAAATTATATTATGCCAGCACCGATATTCCAATATCAAAGCTTCACAAAAACACTCACAATCTTGCTATAATTAATATGTTCAAAGTCATCATTAAATTATACTCCATTTCTCAGCATGTATCAGCATCGCCTTTCAACGGGGGCATGGACATATGTACATACATAGCATTAACACCCTAGTATGGTTTGTGGCGGTTCTTCTTCAGCTCTTGGTCTAGTTGCTTCGCCTTGCGGTGTCCGATCTCCACTGGTCGGATGGCTGTCGTATCGGCTTTCTTTAGCTTCACTGGCCGATTCCCCACATATTTACCTAGCACATCAGTCAGTTTCATCTCAAATGCGACCCAAATAATATGCTACTTACCATCCATTTCCTTCCATGCTCTCAAAAAGTCCTCGGGATCAGAAAAAGCAACAAAGCCGTATTTCGCCTGTGAACGCCACGGCGCATGATCAATACGAAATCCGTTTTAAAATATATCATCGAACACCTTACCTTCTGACTCAGCCGATCCCGAATAACCCGTGCCTTCTTGAACGACGGATATTTGTTAAAAGCATTCGCAAGAACATCGTCAGACACGTCATTGCTGAGATCACCCACAAAAAGTCGGAACCAAGCTATAAAAGTGTATAATGTTAGACTGAAAAGCCGGGAAAAAATCATCATACTCACAAGGATTCCATTCAAGCAACGTTTGATCCTCCCACACTTTGCCTCCCCCCTTCCTCAAGACAGTTAGCCTCTTCCCACCTTTCGCCAGTTTACCTCCTGACCCACCACGCTTGTCGATCATCGCCCCGGGGACATAAACGCTCTGCTGTGCAACGATGCCCACATCATATTCATACGCATTGGCTGGCACGGGCGCACTATGCGATGAAGACGAACCAGGCATTGTGAACGCTGGCCCTTGATAAGGCTTGAAGTACGGGTTGACATCATAGGCAGCGGCTTGTTGCTGGTGATACTTGTTGTTATTGTATCCGTCCATGGATGCAGCAGAATATCTCTACCAAGAAGAAGAAAAGTGAGAAGCAGAAGCAATGCTCGTCGTTGTTAATGAAGGAATGGCCAGCTGCCGCTGTAAGTGAGTCACGCCGTGACTGCGTGATCTTGCATAATCAAGTCATCCACATCCACTCAACTTTGTGGTGAGCAAAGCCATCCCCTCCTCAAGACCGATTACCTCAAGGTGTGTCTAAATTTCTTGAAGATGAAGTCAGTAGAATCTGTTCAGAACACGCATCCACAATTTCCTGAAACTTTTGTTCAAGTTGGACGGTGGATGGGAAAAAGCTGACTTGGATGTCCTTTGTCTTTGTACTGAATCGCATTCAATCATTATAGATGCCTTTCGTCAAAAAAATCAAATCCGATGCCTACTTCTCTCGCTTCCAGGTGAAGTACCGCCGACGAAGGGAAGGAAAGACCGATTGTGCGTTATTCATCATATCATTTGCCTTCAAAGGGCATTATTCATTCATTAGGACTCAGACTATGCACGTAAAAGGCTCGTAACGCAGGCAAAGAACAAATACAACGCTCCAAAATACCGCCTCGTCGTTCGCTTCACAAATAAGGATATCATCGTCCAAATAGTCTACGCTCGCTTGCAGGGTGATTTCATTCTTGCCGCCGCACGATCAAAAGAATTGCCAAAATATGGAATTGAGCACGGTCTAACGAACTGGGCTGCTGGTGTGTCTTTTCCTGTCTTTCTATCCAGTCTTCTGATCATTCATTTATAGCCTATGCCACCGGTTTACTGGTCGCACGACGTGCTCTAACAAAACTTGGCCTAGCGGACAAGTACGAAGGTGTCAAGGAACCAGATGGGACTTTGAAGCTTACAGAAACCCTGGACGAAGAAGATGCCCCTCGGCCTTTCAAATGTTATCTCGACGTCGGTCTCAAGCGGACATCCACAGGTTCCCGCGTTTTCGGCGCTTTGAAGGGAGCGAGTGACGGTGGAATTTACATCCCTCATTCAGAAAAGCGTTTCCCCGGCTATGACTCTGAGTCCAAGCAACTTGATGCGGAGGTTTTGAAGAAATACATTTACGGTGGTCATGTTGCTGAATATATGGAGAGTCTTGAGGAAGAGGATGATGAACGGCAAGTATTTTTTTCATCTAAAACGCTGTTGTTAATATTTTTTGTCCAGATTTAAGAGACAATTCTCGTCATACTTGACTGATGGCATTGGATCGGACGATATTCATGACATCTATGCTAATGCACACGCCGCCATCCGGGAGGATCCTACCTTCAAGCCAACAGAAAAGACAAAGGATTGGAAGGCCGAGTCTCTCAAGTATCAAGTTAAGAGGCTCACGCTTGCTGAACGCCGCGAGAAAATTGCTGCCAAGATCGAGAAATTCAAGGCTGGGGGTGACGACGATGACTAGTTCTGTTATGTTCTATGTACACAAAATTCCATGCATCTTTATACAGCGATACAATGTTTCCAAGATACATAAAACAAACTCTAAGATACATTTTGAATGAACTCCTTCACCCAATCAAAGAGCGGCTTTTCTCTGGTAACATAATGACATAGGACTCCCTCCTTACCCGTTGAGCTATCCACTTTGAACGCCCTACAACCGATGCGAAAGTCTTTATCGAAGGACATTTGAAATGTCCTGTAAAATGTAAGATCGGAACATATGGCAGGTGGAAGTATCAACTCACATTACAACGCCTTCCCATCTAGCCACACATCGATCCAAATCAAGGAACCAGACACCACCAAAGGCATGACATATTTCACGACCCATATTACGTATCTTTTGCAACAAGCTTCTGCTGATTTCGTCTATCAGGAGCTGCGAAAGCTGAGGTAAGGAATAAATGGAGAGAGCAGCCTGAGGCAAATGTGCAGTTAGAGTCGAAGGAGACACCATTGAGAATTGTAGCGTATGCCTGGGGATGCGACAGTTAGAAGGGGGACTAACTTGCTCATTTGGGAGAGATGGTATACCGATTATCAATGCGAATGACTGCTTCTCCGACCACATTTCTTTCCTCCCTTTCCGAAAGTAGAGATACTAGCCGCTCGCCTGAATCACCAACAGCCGTGAAACTCAACTTGGCAGGTACACCAGCGACCTTGAGCGAGGTAGTGAAATTACGCAGTTCAGAGTGGATCCTTTCGCAGAAGACTTGATATCGTAAGATGTCGATTATGGGCTGGAGGAGTAGAGGATTCTTTTGAGACGATTTTAAAGAACCGATAGTCGGGACGGTGGCGGTAGGTCTATGGATTTTCTCGGCAGGAGCGCGGTGTTTCTGCAATAGAAGGACGTGAAGGACGTGATATATCAACTCGCAGAAGCTCTCCATGGTTCCTCTATTCACGACATTGGGCTCAAATATGTCTGCGCTGTCGATCTTAAAACATATAAAACGACATGAGTAACATTGGCCCCTACGATGGTCGAGGAAGAAACTCAACTAGCTCAAAAGTAAGGTCCAATCCTTGAGACACATTGATGATAATGAGTCTTTCAGAAACTTGTGCGGATGCAGACGGTAGATTTCCAGCGTCTGAGACAAGTAATGAGAAGATTTCTTGGTCCACTATTTCGACTTGGGCGTTCTTCAAAATTGAGGAGAGGTCACTACCCTGGGATACCAAGGGTGGTATGAACGATGATGTTTCTGATTTAGTATCTTTCGTATGTGTAATAGATGTTTGCAGTCTTGAATTTCGATGGAAGGGGAAAAAGAGTTCTTGAGGTGTGTCGCCAATTGTAGGTAGTTGTGCAATTGCATGACGACGGAAAGCTGGAGGTGCTACACATATCCATGAGCAATGGAATTTGCAAGCCCATTGCTTAATCTGGGAAACTTACACCCTTCCAACCCGTAGGAAATCATGAAATCCTTGGATGTCTTATCCGCTCCTTTTCCGACGGCAGATCCAAAGGGAAGCGGAGCAGGACACAATCCCCAATTGGCTCTTCTTGCCCTCAACGCATTTACCCAGTATTTCTCTCCTCTCTCCCAACCCCTGTTCATACTCTCTGCAGAAGCTTTGAACAATTTTGATGCCGATCTCAACGCTTCATCTTTACCACCGACAGCCAATTGTGCATTGAACGCCTCTACAGATATGATGGGTGTAGGTTTTGTTACGGTAGTCGCGGATAGAGTGGGAGGAAGGCTTGCTTGAATTGGCCCACTTTGGTTGCTTGGTAGTAGGGAAGTTAAGAGATCTCTTGCTTGGGACATCTCACCTAAAGCAACACTCGTGTGTGTTAATCGCAAAGAAATGAGGGACAGGGTAGGCATGGCCTACAAAAGCTGGGGCATAATTTCCATACGCATAGCCTGCAGTTCTTCAACCGTCATCGGTTTGGGAGTGCTCTCTTTCGCATCCCCATCAGGTTCGTTTTCCTCATGTACTTCCGTAAATTCATCGCCCCAGTCAGGGTTATTTTGTCGTTCAAAGATTCCAAGACCATGTTCATCAAAAATCCTTTGCAGGGTTGAATGCAGCCTTGAAGAAGGAGATTCCTTGCTTTTGATTTTGGAAGATCAGCAAGGACGGCTCACATATCGAACAACGTACGGTTCATAACATCGTTCACCTTCAGGGGTGATGTCGAATAGAACAGGAATTGGATTCCCAAGATCGTCTTTGTATGGTCTTTCCAGAGAAAGCCTCAATTGCTTCCATTCGGGCTCTGACTCTGGGCCATCTGTCATGTTCTCTTGAATGTATAGGAGAAGTGGGAATAACAAACTAAAAAGCGACGATCAGGAGAATGCATGCCGATTCACGGCATGACCGCATTAACACGTGACATATAATACAATTCTAGTCACATTGTACTTGAACTTTAACTATAATTCAGTTCGTATCGCCTTGCAGTCTTTCGATTTGTTGATAACGACTTCGCCCCACGCTGCATAGTTGCATGCGCTGTTTCGATGGTCAAGAGTACAGAATTGGGTTTGTCGGATCCTGTCCCTCTGGGAAAACGTAAAAAGGCGGAGGAGGACCTCATCAATGGTCCATTGAAGAAACAAAGAACAAGAGTGAGGTGTGCATCATCCCTCCGACCAACGTTGGCAATTCTAATACTCCACATAGCTTCTCTTGCGGTGAGTGTCATCGTAGGAAACAGAAAGTGTGTCCCTGCAGTTCGTCGTCTGGTTTCTGTCCTCTTATCAAAATTTAAGTGCGACCGCCAAGTACCATGTTCCCATGTAAGTGGATCCGTCCGCCAGCCCTGCACTCGGGGATGACTAAGACTCTCACAGTGCATTGCTCGAAAAGTTCCGGAGCTATGCAAGGCCTATACACCTGGTAAAGCGGACCAGGATCTTAATGCAAGAGTGGCAAGGTTGGAACAGATCGTCGAAACGGCTCTACCTCAATACTGCACTCTTGGCGGGTCAACATTGGAACGAACACAGAGCCGTAATAGGACACCCGGAAACTTTGACGATGATAAATCTCAACCAGAAGACACAGAACCAAGTGGGGGAACTTTCCAGAATGGGAAGTGGTATGGACCTAGTGTATCGACAAGTGTTGCACCCGAACCACTCATGGAGCAGGTACTTAATATTTTCGACTTATGTCTTTTTCATAACTCTTATTCGTGCTCCAGATTGAAAGCGTCGCTGGTTCAAATGCATTTGAAGAAGATCCTACCTCCGCTGGTTTCTCGAAAGACGGTTTGTTATCATCCCCGAAAATTTCAGAATCTACCTCCATCACAAATGCTGGGGACGACATGGAACAAGTAGCTGCCGATAATCTGCAACGGCTAGTTCAAGAGTGTGGTGTTACTCCTCAGAAAATATCAGAACTCTTGAAAGAGTTACCTGATTTCGGTTTGTCCAACGTGCTCGTTGATTTCTTCTTCGCATCGATGTAGGTCACTTTCCGAGCTTTCCATTTTCTATGGCTCACGTTGGTGTAGAAATTGGACTCGGTATCCCATTTCTGAGACCGAGTTCCGTAAAGCGTATTCCTCGATTTTGGAATGTGTTCAAAATCGTCCAGGTGTTACGATGCCCCAACACATCCGATTTTTACCCCTTCTCTTTGTGGTCCTTGCAATATCTGTGAGACTTGCGCCAGAGCACATTTCTGGTGACGCCCGAAATCGAAGACTGAAATCTCTACATTTTTACTGGTCATGTAGGTGTTATCACTTCTTTTGTAACATAGGTATACTCAACATAACTATAGCTCGGCGTTCACTCCTTATCGCAGCGGCTATTCAGCCCGATTCCATTGACATGGTCCTTACTCGTCTTTTGGTGGGTACTCATGTTCATGGTTGTATTACTGTTGAATCATCGTGTGCAGAGCGCTCGCTTCCTTACTTTTGATCGTCGTATAACAGAGTGTTGGAGTCAACTTGGAGCTGCTGTCAGAACGGCTCAAGCCCTTGGATTGCATAGGGATGGTTCGGGGATGGTTAGTAATTCCGTGTTCCGTAGTTGGGTTTCTGACATTGAACCCCTTACAGGGAATGCCATTCAACACTGTTGAATATCGGCGAAGAATTTGGTGTGTTTAGTAACGCCCAGTCCAAGGACGACACTCATTCTCACGCAGGTCGTATTTATATCATGCTGACCGGTCATACGCATTGGTCTTGGGACGCCCAAACTCGATACAGGATGCTTACACGTCTACGAAACCGCCGTCTAACATAGGTGGGGAACCAGAAGCAGCCAGATCACAGGACGTTTTACCTCTGTCAGAGCCAACGACAACGACATTTGTCATTTTAAGGCACCAGCTGGCAGAAATCATCGGACGTATGGTGCACCATTTCCAACAAGTTCGCGAAAGGAATCAGTATTCTGAAGTTTGTAATTTGGACGATTCTTTGCTGGATTTTATCAAGCAACTTCCTCCCCACTTTTCCATGCAGCCAGACTCAAGTCTTGACCTTTCTTCACCCTACATCGCTGTCCATCGTTTTCTACTAATAACTGAAATTCTCTTTGTGAGAATCAGTTTACACCGTCCCTACATATTGCGCCGCCTCAATTCAGACCGTTACGCAAGATCACGAACCGCTTGCTTTGATTCTGCTATGAAAGATTTCGAAGTGCGTCAGGCCTTCCGAAAAACGACGGCGAAGGAAGTACAGGATTCGCTTGGCAATGCGTACCGAGAATTTCAGGCGGCGATGATTTCAGGCATCTATTTTATATTGGAACCGGGTGGAAGATATTCAGATGCAATGCACGCTATTCTTGACGAGTTCGTGAAGAGTCACGAGGGAGAGATGGATGAGACTACCAAACGGGAGTTGAAAACCATCGAATTTCTCAAAAGTAGGGCTTTGCAGCAGAATATCTCCGGTATTCCGAGACGACGAGGATCCGATATGTACGACGATCATCCAAGTCGCAAGGAGCAGCAAGCTCAGTTGCTCTTGAGCCTGCAAAAACCTGTGACATCACCACTTGCCAAAAATCAGCTTTTACTTTCAACCTCAAAGAAGGAGAGTCCATCCCCCAATTCCCCTCCCTTGTCTCGCCCGATGGTCCAGTCGCCGTCGTTCAAGCGTTTGCAGTATCCCATCCAACCTCATTCACCCACAACGACCGGAAGTCCCCATGCTGACGACGACAATCCAGCTCAGATGATGTTAGATACATGGTGTAACTCTCTTGCCAGCGCTGCTGTGGATCCAGGATCCACTAGTTCGACATGGGCTGGAACTGAACTTGCTGGTTGGGCTGGCATCACACTTTCCTCTAACACCAACCTTGACCCACGACTGACTTCTGGGCTTGAAGGGTCTGATTATGCATACTGGGAAGCATTGGTAAATCAGGTAAATCAGATTCAGCCTGATGCTCAGAGGCTTGCATGAAATATCGTTTATATGTCTCTTTGTTTTGTATATAGGATCTATAGTGGACTTGTTTTTGTAGGCGATCTGTTACCATTTGTATTGTTTATGTGCTGCGGCAAATCCCGTGCGATACAAGGTCAGCCAAGTCACAACTCTCACATATCCTTCCACCCACAGTTCCGTATGCAGTCGATTAACCGTTTCCTTTATGGTCCCACACCAGAAGAGCGAGTTCGTGCCTGGCAAACTAAACTTCGTGCTGAAAGTCGTCAACTTGATAGGGAGATGAGGCAGGTTTGATATATCTACTAAATTCAATGAGCCACTTTCCCAACAGTCTTCAGCTAGATATTGCGACCAACAAGGCTCGTCAAAGTGTGAAGCAGTTGGCAGCAAAGGGAGATGTAAAGTCTGCGAGAATCTTAGCCAAGGAAGTTATAAGGAGCAATAAACAAAAGGACCGGTTGTCTGTAAGCAAAGCGAGGTTAGGATCCATAGGAAGTCAACTCCAGCAACAACTTGGTTAGTTTTCGCTCTATCCTTCTTTTTGAAATTAATTTTTCTTTCTCAAGCATTGGTTAAAGTAACGGGGACTCTACAGAAATCGACGGAGATCATGAGGCATTCAAATGCCCTCATCAAGCTTCCACAAATTAGTCAAGCAATGCGACAAATGAGCATGGAAATGATGAAGGTAGCAATCGGTGTTCGTCCGTATATGTTATGTTCACATTTCTCAAGGCGGGTATCATGGAAGAAATGCTGGACGATACGTTAGATATGGACGGAGAAGAAGAATTGGAAGAAGAAGCTGACGCAGAGGTAGACAAAGTTTTATTTGAGCTCACAAATGGGAAACTCGGTGAAGTGGGAACGGTCAACGCAGAACTGCCTGTGCGTAATTATTTGATCATTTGCAATTCAATGGCGCTCATCCAATATACAAATCTAGTCTTTAGAAGACAGGCTACAGGACGAGGATACGGAGAAGAATATGGAGAGATATCGTGAACAGCTTAATGGTCTGTTAAGTGGATGACCTTCAGTTATTGCTTTTTATCTTCTTATCGTATTTGTGGCATGGCCACTTTGATGATACATATCTCTGGATCTTTTTTTCTTTTCTTTATTTTCACGGACTTATTCGAGTCTCAATTTATGTAAATTACATGACAAGCCTAGAATGGAATCACCGTCTTTGTCGCCTACAACACTTCTTTCCAGCTGAAGTTTCGTCCGTCAGTTTCCCGTATTTAAGATGTAACCAAGTCGTTGGGCAATCCACATATCTGGTGAGAGCGCTTGTCTTCGGGATTGTCACCATCCCTCAAGGGCATATCCACTGCTTGTTTCAATGTTTGAGATGGATTTCAACAAACCGTCACTTGGAATCGAGCATTTTCAGGGCTACCATAGTGTCCTGGTGTAGAGTCCCCTACTCGCTAGTAAGAGTTCTGGAGGAGCACAACTAGTCAAAGTACGCCTTGAAAGTTGAAACTGGATGGGCACTGGATCACCCTTGTGCTGCTATTGTTGCAGCGAGCCCATCACTGTCAACGTTCTGTTTGCAGCATGCTATGGAAGACGTCACATCCGAAGAGCCAGCCACAGTAATGACATTGGCTAAAAAGTTCTGCGGTGGTGCACGACCAGCACAACGGGAAAAGTGAAGGCTGTGCTTGGCAAGGCCCATATAAATTGGCTCGAAAAATTAAGTTGGCGCGACGCCTGGATTTCGAGTAGATTCAATGAACTATAAACCCATCATGTGCTGAAATAAGACGCAATAGGGACTATCTGCATCTGCGTCTTGCATTACGGTTGTCCTTACGTGCATGCAGGCTTGAACCAGCCGTTATACTAGGGCCAGAAAATCGAATTTTGCAGAAGTGATCATAGTGTTGTGCGAAATAGGTCTCGGAGCAATTTCACTGAGGAAATTTGCGCTGGTTTCCCAGATAGGCTATTTCACTGGTGCAAATTTGCGCTAATTTGCATTCCTGTAATAAATCACGTGCTTCCCTAAAATGGAAATTTCCACCGACTGCCACTCAGATTGGAGGTGCCCTGGATGTGCCGACATGTCCTTACATTGCGTGTCTGTAGATTCAGACAATGGATATACATCTAGAAGTAACAAGATTGTGGTGAAACCCAGCAAATTTCATCTATAATAAGCTTTCAGTGTCATTGAAAATGTGACATAGATTTCGTTGCCAGCTTGGTTGCCAGTGCAATGCCAGTGTGAAAAATCTTCGGTCTTCCTCATTAAAAAAACCCATCAATCACTGACAGGTGGACACGAATATGACAGTTGTAGGAAATTTGTAGGGGAAAAATCATGAAAACATAACCATATATGGTCCTGCTAATTTGCTGAAATTCGC